>JAVTVY010001860.1:0-36840 GCA_036873755.1 Hanleya hanleyi | reverse complement strand
GAAGGATGCAAGAATATGAAAGACATCCGAAAACTTGCGGAGAAGAATCCTGTCACAAAACAAGCCATTTCGGACTCGCTCCTTGCTGAGTAAACTGCTGATGGCCTTGGATATAAAAGGAGAGCCATTTTACGTCTTTCCAGCAGCCGAATTGGCAGACCTGGATGCATTGTGGGCAAACGTCTTGAAAATAGACGACACAATGACGAGAACTGATACTACCATGAAATCAATAGAAGGAAAACCTGCCATCACCGACTTTTTGAAAAGTCACTGTCAGTCTGCGTCAAGAAGTGTGGTGATCCTACCTGTATCGTTTGCAAAGCTCCCAGGCTACCAGCTGAAGTGTTCGAATCCCTTCATCACTTACCTGACCCAGAGCCTTTGGATCTCGACCACTACAAACCATTTGTTGACGTGTATGGAACTCAAACAAGTGAGAAGTTCCGTCCTAGCTTGAAAACCAAACAGACAAAAACACATGGTATCCCGTTCGCACCAAGTGGCCATCATGCCAAGAATACTGGTGTTGTCGCGCAGTGTGATGATTGTGATAAGTGGCGATGTCTGTACAGCAAGCGGAAGCTGGCAGCCCAGGAACGAGAACATATTGAACTCTTACTCTCGGATGTTGTGTACACGTGTGGTTCCAATTTCGCTGATCTAGAGGAACCAGAGGCCAGCGCCTTCAAGAATGTTTTCGTGAAGGGAAATCTTTCATGTCGGGACGTCACAGAAAAGACTTACTACACTGCGGGCTATGAGGGCATATGTTTTTTCTGTGGGGGACTTGATGATCTTTCTGTTACAGCCGAGTGTTAGCCAATCTGTGAAGCATGTAAGCTAACCCATACCCCAGAAAAGAAGGTAACACGGAAGAAATTCAAAGAATAGTTTAATATGGCAATGCAAAACACATAAATTCACTGAACAGTTCTTGCTACTTTGAACTATTTCCAAGACAATGTTGACTATTATATTTTATATGCTTCAAACTGGAGCAAATTCAGTTGACATTTTTGATGAATCGTGTGCCTTTTTTATATGAAATGTACATCTAGTCAAACTTTGATGATCTCTATATGAGACAAGACATCATCTGATATTGATGGTCCAGTTGTATTATAAACTTGCTGCGTTTGTTGGGTAACAGTAAAAATGGAAATTGAATTTGAAATGAGCCATTAGTTTTTTATTGTGCTTATAATATGTTCCTTCGAAATGTTTCAGAGAAAAACTGGTGGTCACTGCAGTATTGCATTTAGTCGTTCCTAAAATGCTTGAGATAGTTGACACCTGTATTATGCAATTATCGTCACAATACTAGCCCAGAATTCAACATCCAATGGCCAGCCATGATCATTCATAAAGAATTTCCACATCTATTATCGTACTTGTGGACAACCAACGTTTTGAAAATCTACAATTATGAAGGCAAACAGCAGACATGGCAGAGCAGGACGATGGATGCCACCTACTTTATTCAGAGCAGAAATTCAACTATTCAGGCAAGGTTTATTGATGATTTTATTCACACAAGCCACTAAAAAAAAAAAAAAAATCCACCCTCCCTACCCAGATTTATATAAAAAAATGATGCTAAACAGGAAAAAAAATTTAACCAGCCTTATGTAAGTTTTATGAATGCATGAACTTAAAGGCATGAAGTTTGTTAAACATAGTAATGGGTTGTAATAAACATGATAAATGAGTTAACAGAAGTCATTATACTATGTGACTTCACTAGGGTCAAAATATCATTATTTCATGAACAGCGAAGAGTTTGATTTAAGCACATGTAGAGGTTATGTTATATAACTTCTGTAAGTTGGTCCGCTGACTGCTAATATGGCCTACTACAATCTCTACATGTATATGTGTGTAACTGCAGACATAGATTTTGTAGCGCTGGCCATTTACTTACCATCAGTTACGATATGGTAAATTTATACTGCACATTCAAATCTACATGTCACCTCTATCATGTCTATAGCCAAGGGCTGACATTACACAGGTATGGGGAAAAATAGTTTTACAAGCAAATTAAGCTTTGCATACATGATCAGGACAATTAGAGCCTGAAGCAAAATTCCATGTAGGTCAATTGTAGATGTAAGCTTATATGTCTGGTAAAATCCATATACGCGGTATGATGGAAAAGTTGAATGTAAAATCTTAAGTGTTAATATATAATTGGTATGGTACATACAATCTACGTGTATGCAGAAATTTGGATTAGCCATGTTAGTCTGTGTAGTATAAATGAATACAAGACTAAACTAAGTTTTTGGTCACGAGCTTTCGCAGATAGTGGACATCTGCTTCACTTCACCAGACGAAGCAGATATCCACTGTCTGCTTGTGACCATTAAACTTAGTTAGTCTGAAAGGTGCCACCCTTTGTTATTCAACAATCACAGGTAGCGAAATTTCGGGGGCTGGTGATCCGATTTATTACATTAGACTGAATAAAATAATATCTAGCACCGCCACATCATTTTTTTTCCTGTGTCAATGTTTATTACACTGTAGGAGATAGAGAGAGAATTAAGGTTTAATGCGTCGTCGCGTCCAACAATATTTCAGCTATATAGCGACAATCAAACGAAATTCTAAGTTCTCAAGCCAATAGCTTAGTAATCCAACACATTGAAACATACACACATTCATGACATTAAAACTTATGCAACAAACCGAATTCTTTCAAATAACCCAAGACACAGCAGTTTCCTCTCTCACCCGACTAAAAAGATCTTCCAAAGCAGTCGCTTGACAGCCCACACAATTCACCTCAGCAATCAGCATTTGCCGAGGTAAATGCTGTGGCATAATCAGTTCACCTGAGCAGCAATATTTAACATGTGTTAAATGGTAATTATTTTAATATGACTTTATTTTGCCGAGGTGACTTCTCTGAATTGTGTGGTCTGCTTGATAAAAAGAATCTTTTACATTCTTAAAATCTATGCAGTCGATAAGAATATGTTTCACCGTGAGATCTTTGTGGCATAGAATACACCATGGGACTGGCTCTTTTTTCAGTTCTGTGTTAATGCTTCTAACACTGTATTGCTGACAGCAGAAAACAATATTTTTTTTGTTGGTTTCTACACATTCACATCTGAAAGTGTTGCCAAAATAATGATCTTGAAAAGCATGGTCCACAGCTGAGTTGTCTGATATCTTTTTTTTTATTATTATTATTTGCAGAAATAGTAGGACTGTTGATGAAGGCCAAGTGTTGAAATATTAATATTGTTTGTTTTAGTCAAATTTTATTAAACTGCACCTGTTCCCTAGAACTATATTTTGGTTGAACATCTAGTTCATGATGACCAGATGCATGTTTAGTAAAAATTGAGTAAGAATAAGCCTGATTATACCTTAAATTATAATGCCAATAAAGCAACTGGTGATGAAGAGACAAATTTGACCCAGTGACCCAGAAAAAAGGTACATCCAACTGAATTTGAAGACAATTCTGCTCTAAGCAAGCCCCCATGCATTTGTCATAGTGTAGTCCTGCTATATGCATGGTCATTCTTAACACATGCACTTTTCAGAACTATCTGTTGTTAGATGAAAGTTTATATTAAACAGTTTACAATAATGGACATAAATGTACATCACAGGCGCATATTTTGAAACACCTTTTTATCAATCTCATCTTATATAACATAAAACAAACGTTCACACATGTCAGAAATGTTTAGGTTCATATAGATATAGAAGGAATGGAGCCAGTACGATGTACATGTAGGTCACAATACAGTATCCCCAGGGCTGCACCATTAACATCATTAAGTAAGCTTACCCTGTACATGATGTGCATATTTGCTAGAGTTCTGTAATCAAGATAAGTGTGATAATTTACTGTTCACATGTATTAGGCCTCATTAAATTTGGCCTTTCCAGGACTACATGTGCTTGTAACATGGTACATGTATGTCTGAGATAATATATTACATGTAGCTATATCTAAGGCTTAAACAAATAAATGGTGCGTTTCCTATAATGGCCCAGAAAAAATCCAGGAATGTACACATGGGGGGGGATTTTGTCACATTTTTTTACCTAGTATTAAAAGTTGTCTGCCAAATAATCCAAACCAAGTGATAAACAGAAAATAAAAATGAACAACACTGATGTTCAGTGTAATCAGGTTTGTAAAATTCTCTCTTTTTCCTCGATAGACACCTTTAAGAGTAGTATTTTTTTAATGGGGTAGGTCAATATATTTGTGTAGTTTTCTTTCAAAAAGCAATAAAAACTTATGAGGTAGGCACATTTTTTCCAGGTTAACAGAAACACACAATTTTTTTTTAGGCTTAATGTACAAGTAATTTACAAATAGGATATTCATAATAAAAATATAGGTTAGGCAGTGTTTTTGACTACATGTATGTCAGCTACAGCTGGTAACGTCCTATGAAATATGCAGTCTTCTTCTCCTAGGACTTTCCTCCCGACTTTAATTATCTCATTCCTTCATCGCAAGTATCACCAGGATAAGTAGTCTATGGGGTCAGGCAGATGTTGAGTACAAAACTAAAGGTCAATAGGCCAGTGGTCAAGGTCACTGTGGCCAAAAAGAATTGAATTTACTGAAACCTGCATTCTGTTTGCGAGTGGATAGAAGGGGAAGTTGAAATATCCGAAAACAAAATTGAGGTCAAAGGTCAATATCGCAAATTTGCCCCAAAAATCAGAAAATCATCGAAATTCAATTCTTTTTTGAATGGATGCATCAGAGACGATATGACAGGTACTGAAATTGATAAAGGTCAAACAGGTCAAAGGTCGGCCCTCACAATTCACCATGTTCACAGTATGGCATGCAGCAATGTTGAAGCAAAAGCTCAAGTAGAATCAACTGACTTCCGCATATTTTTTGTCGAGATCATCTGTAGATCATCATCAAGACCACAGAAAACGCGACGAACACCAAATGGAACTTTGATATGCTTACTGCTCAAACAGCTACAGCTACAATTTTTCTAACTTTTGAAAGAAGTGCCATCGGGCGAAATGAATTTTAGCTGAAGCAACCTGCATCTGCTTCAGCACTTTTTTTTTGCCAAGGCCATTTTTCTGAATTTGGAGGACTGAATGTCAATGTCACATTGCTTCACCCCCCCCCCACCCCCCCAAATAAAGTAGAGGATATTGTTCAAAACACTGTCTATGCTACATGTATTTCTCTAGGCCAAGGATGGGAATTGTGATCAAACTTCAGTAATAACTCACACTTGTGGCACGCAAGAAACCTACTGAGTTCGAAAGGTCAAGGCCAATTGACGAGAAAAATAAAATAAGGAAACATAAGTGGGTGCAAGGGATGCGATGTATTGGGTACCACAATTGAGGTCAAATGGTCATCGCAGCCCAAACAATTCGGAAAACTCATCTCGGCAAAAATAATGTCATATTAAAATAATTCCAATTTAACGCCATGTTAAACATTGCTGAGGTGAACTGCTTATGCCATGGCATTTACCTCAGCAGTTGCTGATTGCCGAGGCGAATTGTGTGGGCTGTCAACGTCACTTATCATCAGCAACTCACTGGAAATTAAAAGACTCCTAGATTCATTTTTTTTGATGACATAGTCCATAGTACCAATGTTGTTTTTGTTCTCTTTTCTTTCAACTTAGTTTCAAGAAGCAGATATCAGATTTTCTGTAGGCCTACTCATGTGATTTTATCAAGTCCATGTACACAAAAATGAAAGAGCTGCTGATCTACAGCATGAAAAACACAAATTTGCAGATTAAGATTATCTAGTGATTCAAATCCACTCTCACCAGAATTAGGTTCTGTGCAGATATCGGACGGTGCAAGTTCACTGGTTCATGAGACAGCCATTGATACCCCAAGTCTTCACATGGACACCACATTCAGGAAGTATCTGCTGAAAAGAAAATACAGACTGTTTGTAAGGCTGTGATGTCACTTTCCCAGGCATTTTTTTGTCCTTTTTTTTTTATTTTGTCATTTTCTGCAATTTTCTTTGCAAAAACTGCATGAAATATAATAGTAGTTGCTCACTTTTTTATATAGGAAATCAAAAAAAAAAAACAAGAGCCCAAGGGGCTTCAATATAAGCCCGTATATCTGGAATTATATTGGTCCAAATTTCAAGTTTGTTTAACTGTTACGCTGCGGCGAGCCGTGTAAATGGCTCTCGTCTTTCTATACGAAAAATGCGACGAGCCGCAATAGTGGCTTGCCTTTGCTTCTGTCAATGCGAGTACAGCGAGGTACCATTCTGGAATCGCTTTTTTTCAAATTTACCAAGCATGAAACTCGATAAAAACCATACATATATTGTTAGCTAAAACTGATTTGATTTCTTGGATGTATAAACTTGATATTCTGTCTCAGAATAACGAAGTCGGGAGGAAGAAATAAAATTGAAAAATAGAAAAACACCAACGGAGATTTCCATAAAACGTTGTCGAGAAGCCACCCAGAAAATATAAAATACTCACAGAAAACCCCTTCCAAATATATGATTCTTTGGTATAGTTGAAGTACAGAAGCTCAGTTTATATTTCCAAAGTGTGGGTTTCGATGAAATCCGCTAAGCAAACTTTATTTTCAAATTTCTGTCGAGCTTCTGCGCCACGTAATTTCGTCGCAAGGAGATAAAATGGCGTCTCCCTCAGATCAGCTTGACCCAGTTGAAGGGCTCTGGCCAATGAGCGCTTCGATGTAGGTCACGTTACCACGCTTGTCCAATCAAGGTTACCGACATAGGATCGGCTGTTAGCGTTACTAGAGAAACGGGAAAACACCCCCTTGCAGTTTTTCGATGTTATCGTCTGTTTGATTGGCCATCGGTCGAAATCACGCCTTCAATCAGAAACTACAAGGAATTCCCTTTCCAATGAGACGTCATACGCCCGAAATGGCGGACGAAAAGTCGGAAAAGACCAGGGAGAAAGGCAGCTGAAAAACCAAGATTTTCCGCTGTAATTCCTCATAATTCGCCATTTTCAACCGCAATTGTACCAAAATACTGTAGTCTCTTCAAATAAATTTTATTTACGCTGACAACATCGTCGATTTTGCTATAAAAGGCGGTCGAATAGCATTGACTAAACAAGTTGGGATACGTTGATATGTTAGGCCAGTCACCAGCAAACGAAATTAAATAATATTTTTGTTCATGAAATCCGGATTTAAAAAAAAAAAGTCAGCATTTCTCCTCGTACATCATACAAAAGAATTTAGCAGCATAACAGTTAATAGCCTAGCTTGATTTCAATTGGTAGCTAGCACACCAGAGAAAGGTCTACAATTTTGTGCTTCTGAGAATGTAACATATATCACATCTTATACTTGATTCAGTTTTGGGTGACTGTGACCTTGACCTTTGATCGATTGATGTATGGTTCCTCTTTGCCATGCGAGTAAGGTATACTCAAAGTTTGGTACCAATCCATACCTTGAAACTAGAGTTATCGCATGGACAACAAATGTTAATGGATGAATGGATAGAACGCAACATCGCATTGCATGACCTCGTCTTCGACAGGCATACGAAAATGTGACTTGTAATGAATTCCTGATTTTGGGGTCACAGTGACATTGACCTTTGACCTTGACCTAAATTTTGGTACAGGACACATCGTCTTCCCTCAATGTATCAATGGACACAAAAAAAATCATGATTTTTATAAATCTCATGATTTGGGGGGTCACAGTGACCTTGACGTTCGGCCTTGACCTACATGTCCCCCTAATGTATCCACTGACACAAAAAAAAAATACTTTTCAAAGATTTCTTGATTCTGAAGTCACAGTGACCTTGACTATTGACCTTGACCTAAATTTTGGTACATGATAAACCATCTCCCCATAATTTCTCAATGGACACAAAAATCATGATTTTTAACAATTTCACAATTTTGGGGTCACAGTGACCTTGACCTTTGACCTTGACCCACATTTTGGTATGTGACACATCGTGTCCCCCTAATGTATCTACTGACACAACAAATGTTATTTGTAATAATTTCTTGATTTTGGGGTCAGTGACCTTTGACCTTGACCTATTTTTTTTGGTATGCGACACTTCATTTCCCCCTATTGAATCCACTCATAAAAAATTAGTAATTTTTATTGATTTCCTGATTTTTAGGTCACACTGACCGTTGACCTTGATTCTGAAGTCACAGCGACCTTGACTATGGACCTGGATCTAAATTTCGGTACATGACAAAACGAATCCCCGTAATTTCTCAATGGACTCAAAAAATCATGATTTTTAACAATTCCACGATTTTGGGGTCACAGTGACCTTGACCTTTGACCTTGACCTACATTTTGGTAGGTGACACATTGTGTCTCCCTAATGTATCTACTGGCACAAAAAAATGTTATTTTTAATAATTTCCTGATTTTGGGGTCACACTGACCTTTGACCTTGACCTATTTTTTGGTATGCGACACTTCATTTCCTCCTATTGAATCCACTCACAAAAAATTAGAAATTTTTAATGATTTCCTGATTTTTCAGTCACACTGACCTTTGACCTCTGACCTCGACCTACATTTGGTATGCAACACATCGTTCCCCCCTAGGGCATCCACTCACCAAAAATTAGAACTGTAGATAGAAAACTGTCAACGATCAATGATTTCCTGATTTTAGGCAACAGTGACCTTTGACCTCTGACCTCGACCTTAATTTTGGTACGCGACACATCGTCTTCACCTAGCGTTTCCACTCACAAAAATTTGCAACTGTGGATAGAAAACGTTCACAGATGCAGACCGGACACGAACACTTCAGTGATTTCCTGTTTTTTTAGGCCAGTGACCTTTGACCTCTGACCTCGACCTTCATTTTGGTACGCGACACATCGTCTCCCCATAGGGTATCCACTCACCAAAAATTAGAACTGTAGACAGAAAACTGTCCCAGATATAGACCGGACACGGCGGACGGACAGACGGACACACGGACGGAAACCGCCATCACATAATACGTCCGCCTTTTGGCGGGCGTATAAAAAGTTAAAGAAATGAAATGGGCATTCAGAGAACTGACTGCAGAATCATTGAACAATGTACACATGTACATGTATGTATGTAGCAGAACTGAATTAATGCAGATTTTAAGGTTTTTGTTCACTTCAACAGAGGACTGAGCATGATAATCTGTACAGGGCTCGACGTTAGATCTTTAGATCACCTGTCCTGTCGGGCAGGTGGATGTGCAAATTTACTTGTCCAAGGTTTACTCCGACTTGCCCAACTTTGACAGCGAAAATTGTTTGACCACCATTTTGCGACTGGCTGCAGAGGGAATGAGTTCCTCCGCGATTGGCCGACAGGCCCCAGCGAGACCAACGTCGACCAATGAGTGAATCTAACGGCCGAGTCGGGAGAAAAACCATGTGCGGGAGCATCACCTTCACGGCAAATATACTTACGGGAATGGATGCACTCGCACTATTAGAAAAAAATGAACAGAATATATGTAAAAGTCTCGCGTCATCGTGAATTTCTGCCATACCGTAAAAACTTGATTGCCTTCAATAGTCGCGACAGATGCACAGCTGGCAATTTTATTCAACCAAAACGACCTGTCCAGCCGTGCATGTCAGCTTAGAAACTACCTGCCCCAGTGTTACATTCACCTGTCTCGGGCAGTCGGGCAGTCTTTAATGTCGAGCCCTGACCTGATGTATTACAGAGGGGGGGGGGGAAATGTCCAGCTAATATCGTAGTTAGTTATATCATCGTTATATGGCCGAAATAGCGCTGAACGCGACGTTAAACCCTAACTCACTCACTCACTGATCTGAGATGCCACATGTTCAGCAAACAGTTCAGTTCATCTTGTACATCATGTACTTATAAATTTACCAACCTTGATTGAAAGTCATTATTATGTTAGCCAATTACCGATAATTGTATCGTCAAATAGTGCGGTACTCTGCAATTACCTGGGAAGAACATCCTTCCTATTCTAATAACAGTTCTGTAAGCTTATTTCTGCCTGCAGCCAAACGTTAGCCCGAGCTTTAATCCCTGGCCAATGACGACAGATAGCATATCATAGAATTATCACCTGAAAAATTGCCATATGATGGCAACCTAGTTGAGGTACCCTCGTCCCAGGAGAAAATTCTATAAAAATCACCCGTCTGTTCTATTACGCTTACCTCACATGGATTACTAAATAATTTCCCTACACGATCAGACCCCTTTTTTTTATGTCGTTTTCTAAACTACTTTCAACATACGGTAATACAAATCTTGCCCTACCATGAGCTTTGGGTTCAAATTATCACGTGGGTAATTGCCACTTGGTCTTTTCACTGTGTGAAGCTTGCAGCTGTCGCGAGATATTTGATCCTGAATGTTATGACATCAGGGATGGGCGAGATTTGTATTCTGTCGAAAGTGAGAGCAAGATTTTGGGTGAAAGTAAAACGACGGTATTAGTCCATTGGTGTGAGGTAAGCACAACAGAACGGCCAGATCATTTTTATAGATTTTTTTACAGGACAAAGGTATCAGTGCGGCCTTGTGGTTGCTGTCATCTAGCGTTTTTTTAGCCCCAGCCATAAGACAATCTATAATATACTATAGATCTGTCATCGTTCACCAGGGGTCAGACATGTCGGATGATGGTCGGACTAGCAAAACGTAAGCTTACTCTATTTTATTGAGTACATGTAAGTGAGCAGGCAGCATCTAATGAATTAGCTAAGATTCATAGCGTCTCCCTTCCCTCAACGCTATGCCGATGACAAATACATTTCCCTGTTGGTAACTCGAACATCTCCATGACGCACTTATTATTACCTTTGTCCACTATTGGACCTTCATTAACTTGAGAAAAGGGGCCGCCATGAATAAAAATACAGAAATGGCAGACTAAATGGCCCTTCGTCGATCACATATTAATAACAGACGTTAAAATTATCCCTATGGAGCCTCAAAATCACCCGAAATCGAGGGTCAAGAAGATGGGCATTTCCGTCATAATAGACCCTGTGTATACAGGGGATGATGATCACAACATCGATTATGGTATTTTTATTCATGGCGGCCCATTTTCTCAAGTTAATGAAGGTCCAATCGGCACAAAGTAATAAGTGCGCCATGGAGATGTTCGAGTTACCAACAGGGAAATGTATTTATAGTCAGCATAGCATTGAGGGAAGGGAGACGCTATGAATCTTAGCTACTAACTGTACTAATGAATAAGCACTGAGAGATTTATGTTGCAACAGAGATTAATCCTCATCAGTTTGACGAGTGGATTCACAGATATACAACAAGAAAATAGCCTAGATGAGCTGGTGAACAGATGATTTGGGCTAATCACTTGAGCTGAGGCTATGCCGGCTACGGGATTTGAGGTATACGGATTACTGTTCCCGACTATCACTTGTTGACCACTACACTAGCCACAACTGTTCCTATCAATAACCTTCGGATGATAGTCACACCTGGCGTTCATTCATCTCGGTGTGCTATAACCAGTGCTTCGGATTTGAAAAATCCAGAAGAGCTAAAAATCGCTCTTCTAATTTTGTCAAGAAGAGCGATCACGCCTCTAAAAAAAACCTTCTAAAAACTAGAGCTATTTAAGAAAAATGGGGATGTAGCTAGTAATTCCCATTTTATGATTCTTCTTGCAAGAAAAGTATTAGTATTATTTTCAAACTTCTTAACATTATGAAATGCGACATCAATATTATCTGACAATCATGTATGAAATGTTGATAATAAACGTAAGCGAAACCAGTTATCCCTGATGTGTTTCATTGTTATCCCTTTATTTCTTTCTGTGCCTTTCCTCGGATTCTGCGATGTTTGATTTTGTCAATCAATGTTTTGCGCAGTTTGCGCCAAACTTCTGTTACGGTACCATGCCGTTATCGGCCGTATACGATAGAAGACCACCAGTGTTCCGCCTTTTAAATGTTTCTAGTCTAACTGTTGGTGGAAGTTTTGTAGCCATTTCGCTTATTCGCGGCCACAATCGATCAAACAAATCCCAAAATCAGACGAGCGCGCCAACAACAATATGTCCGTCGACACATAAACACACAGCTGTATCCACCGCTGTGATTGGTCAGTATTTACACACAGCTGCAGAAATTTAACCAATTATAAGCGAGGACGTTTCGGTCCTCGGTTAAATCCGAACCAAGTTTAACTCCTTTGCCAGAAGAGCTCGCACACTTCCGGATTTTCGTGATCGAAACGTCTTGCGTTTTCATGGAAAGTTATTAGAGGTAAATAAAGATTATTCCATACGATAAATTCAAGAAGCGCGAAAAAAAGAGCCTCTAAATTTTGATTCAGGCGCGCGATTGAGCGCTTTCACTCTCGCGCTTCTTAAATCCGAAGCACTGTATAACCCGTACCGTATAAAAGTTCATTTTGATGCTCCTTACCTGTTATTTTCGGGAAGCTAATTCCTTCTTGTCCACGCTTGTCACTTCTATTAAAGTTTCCGGCGGTGGTGATCAGCTGTGCAAGAGCTGTTTTCACATCGCCCCTGACTTTCCCCATGTTACAGCAGACGCCATATTGCGTGTATTTGGGCCACTACGCATGCGCAGTTATACAAAATGGCGTCTACAGTAACATGGGGAAAGTCAGGGTCGATGTGAAAACGGCTCTTGCACAGCTGATAACCACCGCCGGAAACTTTAATAAAAGCGACAAGCGTGGACAAGAAGGAATTAGCTTCCCGAAAATAACAGGTAAGGAGCATCAAAATGAACTTTTATACGGTACGGGTTATAGCACACGAAGATGAATGAACGCCAGGTGTGACTATCATCCGAAGGTTATTGATACTAGGAACAGTTGTGGCTAACCACTACACCAGCCTTTAGGCTTAGTTACATTAGCATTTGACTAAGTCTCTCTTAGACCATTTTTTTTAATATTAAATAATCACTTCGTACTTTATTCACTTCCTTCATGATGTTAACATTAAAATAAATAGAAATGAGGGAACGGTTCAGTTCTCCTTGGGTGGTTGGTGCATGGTTGTGTTGTTGTTGCATGTTGTTGTTGTTGCAGCGAACACCCACGGTTTCAGCTTGCAAAATGTGAATAATTTACGAGGAAGGAACGCACATTTCGCTGTGCGACATAGATCTAGGCCCCTAGGGAATGCCAAACAATCTTACATTCTGTTGTCTTAACGCTGTCTTCTGGTGACAATCAACAAGAGATTTCTCCTAACAAAATCTGCAGGCCTCGTCCTCCATATTATTATGGAGAGGCATGTTCGACGATTGGTCAGTTTTCAGGTCACGTGATGCGGAAGTACATTTGACAGTTTTTGGCGCTAAATATGCCAAATACAAGTGACAGTGTGGTGGAATTTTCCCGTTAAAAACCAAAAAAGAGACAGATGGAGAAAAAAAACTGTTTTAATTTCGAAAAAAAATGTTCACTCTGCGCTGTATAGGCAGTCTAGACAAGGTTTATTCGTTTTTTGACGGAACAGACGAAGACATGGAAACTTTTTTTTAAGCCCTTGACACACCACTGGGCATTACAGTATAATTATTTGTGCCATGATTTTACATGGACTCACCCTTACAATCACTCACATGGCGAGGGCTAACAGGGTAAAAATACATAAAATAAAATAAAAAAATACACAAAAAATACAGACACACAAACCAGTTTTCTATGTTAACTCTTCGTATCAGAGATAGGTGATCATATTACTTACGAAGACAACTACAATTTAGCAATCATATTCTGAACTACCGTACCATGTTACATGTACAATCTTGATTTGTCAGAACTTAACCACGGAATTTAACTATATTCTTCTGGGCAATTAGGCTGGGCGGAATACCGGCGTAAACGGCAACAATATAGTATTTTGCCTGGAGTAAAACATAATACACAGTCATTGTATAGCAACCTAGGGCATTCAGAATTTCACCACCGCCTTCGACATATCTAATGCTGTCAATACTAAATATAACATTGAAACCATTGTTAATCCATTCCAGGAATGACTTCCAAAATAACAAAAACTTGTGGACAGTCAAACATGGCATGCTTTTTATACTATCCTCTTCATTACAAAACAGACATTGAGGAGACGGCTTCACCTTTATGCGAAATAAGTACTTATTACATGGGTATATATTGTGCAATATTTTAAATTCCATTTCTCTTATTTTATTTTCAAGTGATCTGTTTGTTCATCTCCACACAAATTATTTTGTAAAATGTTGTAAAAATATCTGACCTTGACAGGAACACTGTCCAAGAGTGTGTCATTTATTGGGACCGAAGAGCGAAAATCCCAGCTAAGACAAGGGCTTTTCTCATTGAACAAAGTTAGAGCCAAGTTTAGGCTTTATACAATTAATGGCAATGTTGTAGGTTGCGTCACTTAATGTTAGATTATATTTCCTACTGAGTTCATCTTTATTGAAAAAGCAGCCATCTTTAACCCTATCTGGCCTGGGCTTTTTGGGACCTGTCCTGGCCTGGGGGGGGGGAGGCGGCCCCGCCCCCTAATTATATTTCTTACCCCTTGTGCTAGGGGGTTGAAACTTACCACACTATACCCTTGGGTCAAGCTCTACCAGAAAATGTGAAAAAATCCAAGATGGCCGCTTTTGATGACGTCACAGTGACGGCATTTTTTGGTCCATTTTTCGGTCGGATTTTTCGAATTTTTTATTTATGCAATTTCTCCGCAAAAACTGCATGATAAATTAGTAAAAATTAATGTGATGTGAAATAAAATAGTTTTTGCCCACTTTTCATCGCGAAAAAGCAGAAATTTTGAGGAAATATGACAAAAAACTTCATTTTTCTGGTACCCCACGTGGCCGCCATTTTGAATTTACCCATGATGCTCTGCTCGGGGGTTTATGCAAATAGGCTCAAAATGACCCCAATATGATAAACTATAAATTCAAGGAGTTTCAGCTCTCCATTTTTTGGCGTTCCGGAGATAGCGCAGAAAGTTTGATAGGGGGGCCATTTTGCCCCCCCCCCCACCCACCCCCAGGCCAGGTAGGGTTAACAATCAAATCTATACTAAATATTATGCCCGCTTAATACCATTCTCTGATGAAAAGGCAGAGTCCATTTCTAGTGAACGTCTTGTTATTCCAAATGATCTGATCGAATAAATCTATGTCTCACTCCAGAACTTCAAGACATGAAAACTTAACTACCCCCTCCTGAAATGGAGGTCTTAATAATTTATTACCACTAAGATGATGGTGGTGATAATTACTGCTAATTTATAAGCATCTGGTCCGTCATTCATAATTCAGCCGTCGTCCATTAAAGAATATCCGCGTCCATACTCCAAAGACCTATTCCATATAACAGCATTAGCACCAAATTCAAAAAGACAATCCTATATACTATAGTATACGTAAACATAGGCTAGTTTCCAGCAAGAGAGAGGCGGTTAACAGTTTTCAATGATGCCGGAAAGACAAGATGTTCCAAAAATATCAAATCCGTATCGCTGATCAGTATTCTTAATCCATATGATATTCGTTGTAAATTTGTCATCTAGAGAATAATGTATATCAGTCACGCTTTGATTGTGACTGTTCATATGAGTACCTTGAGGATCTTGAGGTACATGGGTTCATACGGCCCATAGCCCCGGGTTAAGCGGAATTAGACACAAGTTACGAAACGTAACCACCCCGTAGCATCGTACAGTGGAAGTAAGTGATCTGTACTCCAGGATCCGGCATATAACGTCTGGGAGCGGACCATGAGGTAGTCCAAAGACGAGCGCGATACATTTTTTTGTTAATTGTATACGTTTAGCAGCAAACTGTTTTCATAAACATCAAACCTGATCCTAAATCAAGATCACATATTGAAAAGAATTGCTATAATATAACCCAACGTGTTAGCTCGGCAATGATCCCCCAGTAACACCCAACGAGCTCAACCAAAAATGCGGTAGGTGTAGCTGATTTAAACAGGTTGGGCAATTACAAAATCTATGACAAAAGGGCGTTGCTCACACCACATGTGGTGCGTTTTAGTTTAGAGCACGTAAGGGATGTCTTATAGACGTTGTACAATGCACTGAAACCCTGGAAAAAATATATACAAAACATGTCTTACATCAAGTCCACAATTAAATCATATCAAACCCTACTTTGTAGCTCCTGTGAGGTTAGTCACACTGCCATGTTTTCAAAAGAAAGTGCAATAAAACCTAGTGATCCAAAATGTACCCACCTGGTCGAGTATATCCTTCAAGGGATCGTACAAAACACACTGAGCTAAGAAATTGATATTAAAATAGTGATAAAATACACAAAATTGCCGTATATATCAGAGAATACGGAAGGATCACGAGTTGTAGTTCAGAGTGAATATCAAGGATCAGTCTAACAAAATCAGACCCTACATATCACTTTTGTTGGATGTTGTTAGGATCTATACAAATCCTATACAGGTCAATCTCCGGTGACCTCAAATATTGTCCATGTTTTCCAGCTTTATGTTCAATAAAAATCCTCTTTGATTGAAACTCCGCCCCACAAACGTCGCATCCATGATCATTTGGGTACATTTGACTTGCATTTATTTCCATTGTGCTTTCATTTGGGTTCACTTGGGTAATTCGTTGGACTCCTTGTACCTATTCTCAAACAGCAATATGCCGTACAGATACGAAACAATAGGCCATACAGAAATATGTTTTAGCTTAGCTATAGGCTGTACAGAAGTGGTAAAATTAAAGGATAAATATGAATAATTGAGTCCTATTCATCTAAAATCAAACGGTTTTTATAGCGGTTGGTACCTCCTTTGCATCAGACAAAACGTCTAACATGAAGGTAAATCAGAAGCTATACAAAATGACATGAACCAACTCACCTAGAAAAATCGAAGTGATCAGGATACAAGACCGGCTTTGCGAATCGAATTGCTTTACTATATAGTACTTTTTTATCGTATATGTTAAGCTCGTGTTTTCATGAATATAATTTGTAGAATTAAAACGCTTAAGACACCCCAATGATATACATACTTTGTCGTGAAATCGCCCGAAACGAAGGTCTGTCAACGGTAGAAAATGGCTATAGGCCGGATCCTGGAGTACAGATCAGTCACTTCCGCTGTACGATGCTACGGGGTGGTAACGCCATAGATCTTGCACGCTACGCTCGTATTTTGCTATCAGCATGCTATATGTATCGCCAAATTTGAGAAACATTGAGTGCAGGCGCTGGTGGAATATAGCCCTGTTTTATAAGTTTCTGCAACATTGTTATGTGACGTTGATTAAAATCGTCACATTTAACACAGGATCTAGCAAATGCTACTAGGCGAGTTTTCTATACGTCATATGCAGGTCTCACTGGAATATCATATTAGAATATAAGTCCGTTTCCCCCTAACGACATTTCCCCCTTTCTATATATTTTTGTAGTTATGACTTCGTTAAAATGTGAAACAAAGTTGAACTATTGTCAAAAACAATACCAGTAAGACTATGGAGGATTTCTATTTTTTTTATTTATTTTTTTATTTTCATTATTTTTCGTTATTTTCAATAAGATTAATTCGGCATGATTTTCCCCTCCCTCTTTATTTTCGAAATACTGTTACCGATAACAAGATTTTAGTTTTCTAGCAAAATTTTTTAACAAAGTTATAATAAAAATAAAAACGATTTTGATGATTATCTTTTGATTATTTTATTACTTCCATCACAGATTAAAACACCCGGCATTCCACGGTTTCAATGCCGAAAAATGCACCTATTTGTGGCAGATATGATCAATATTCACATCGAGTTTTTTTTCAAATTTAATCGTCAAATTAAATGATGACTTCAATCAGCAAGTTGTTGATTTCCACAACCAGGTAGGCCTATAAAAGTTATTGTTTTGATACGCGGATTATATGTTACCAACTATCACATAGTGATAAATAAATATTTTGATACATAACATATGTTTATGTTAATTAAAACATACCAAAGTGATAGTACATGCTGTAAACAGCACTAGAACAGGTATGGTTTGATATTGTCATTGTGTACTGGTATCATCACATCTCAATCGGATGCAATGACCAGCAGTGCGTGTCTCCAAAACTTTCCATGCTCGGCTTCAGAAGCGGTCAGAATGAGAAGCAGTCCTGAGCAGGAGGAACAGGAGCATTAACTTGAGAGAGAGCCAGGAGAGGAGGACGATGAGGAGGATAAGCAAGAGGAGGGGGGTGAGCAGGAGGAGGATAAACAAGAGGAGGAGGATGAACAAGTTAAAAGGATAAGCAAGAGGAAAAGGAGGATGAGCAAGAGGAGGATAAGCAAGAGGAGGAGGAAGAGCAAGAGAAGGAGAATAAACAAGAGGAGGATGAGCAAGAGGCGGAGGAGCAAGAGGGGGAGGAGGATAGGTAAGAGGAAGAGGAGGATAACCAAGATTGGAATAACCAAGAGAAGGAAGAGGATAAACAAGAGGAGGATAAGCAAGAGGAGGAGGAGTATGAGCAAGAGAAGGAGGTTTAGCAAGAGGAGGTGGAGGATGAGCAAGAGGAGGATAAGCAAGAAGAGGAGGAGGAAAATAAGCAAGAGGGGGATGAACGAGAGGAGCAAAAGCAAGCAGAGAAGGAGGATGAGCTAGAAAAGGAGGATGAGTAAGAGGAGAAGGAAAAGCAAAGGGAGAAGCATATAAGCAAGAGGAGGAAGATGAGCAAATTGAGGAGGATTAGCAAGAGAAGGAAGAGGATGACCAGCAAAAGGAAGACGGTAAGCAAGAGGAGGATGATATAAACAAGCGCAGGAGGAGGATGAGCAAGATGAGGAGGAGGAGGCTGAGCAAGAGGGAGAGGATGAGCAAGAAAAGGAGGCGGATCAGCAAGAGGAGGAGGGGGATGAGCAAGAGAAGGAGGATAAACCATAGGAGGAGGATGAACAAGAAGAGAGGATGAGCAAGAGAATAAACAAGATTAGGAAGAGGAACAGAAGGGTGAGCAACAGGAGGGTAACCAAGAGGAGGATGATGAGCAAGAGCTGGAGGAGGATGAGCGAGATGAGGAGGATGAGCAAGAGGAGGATGAGGATGACCAAGAGGTGAATAAACAAGAGGAGGAGGATGAGCAAGAGGAGGATAAACAACTAGATAAGGAAGAGGAGGATAAGCAAGAGGAGAAGGATGAGCAAGAGGAGCATGAGTAGGAGGGGGCAATCAAGCCGAGGATGAGGATGAGCTAGAGGAGGAGGAGGGGAAGAATGAGACAGGAGGATGATTAAGAGGAGGAGGATGAGTAAGAGTCGGTGGATGAGCAAGAGGAGGAGGCTAAACAAGAGGAGGAAGAGGAGGAAGAGTAGGAGGATGAGCAAGAAGAGCAGGAGGAAGATAAGTAAGAGTGGAGGAAGATGAGCAAAGAATGACTAAATTGAGCGAGAAGAAACGAGGATGAGCAGAAAGATGAGAAGCAATACCAACACCAGTTCGGCAATCATGTTCGGCTGACGTTATCTGAGCCTAAAAATCGACAAATCAGGATCATGAATACGACCACCATGCTTACTCTCGAGGAGCAGTTATATGCAAAGGAGGAGGAGGAGCAGTTGAGAACTGGAGCAACAGGCGTGCGAGGAGGAACAAGAGCGGGAGGAGAAACAGTGAAAGCGGGGGGGTTAGAGGGAGAGAAGGGGCGTGAGAAGGCGGAGTTGTATAGAAGCAGTTCGGGTATCGTGATCAGGGTGAAATCTGTACGAAAATTTCGGTCCATCATTATCATGTATTCGACCGTATTTATATATCTTAAGACAAAGAAAATCAATCGAACATACTAGTGACATAACAATGACGTCGTCAAACCGGAAGTAGGCCTACACAAGTAAACCGCAGATTCCCACCAGGATATCCATAGGATATTTTCTCAAATAACAAAATCGTGGCATTGATGCCTCGGAATGTTCATTATTGAATTAAATAGTTCCTTAAAGGTCACTTTTATATGAGTACGGTTCACATAGTCAGTTTTGCAACTTTGCAGGTTGACGTAATTATAATTGCAGCTGGTGGACACTGAACCGTGTGTCACATTGAAAGTACCAGCTTTTGTACAAACATGAGAACAAAAAGTGAGTGAGGGTCACAAATGAGGTTCCTGCTGAGTGACGTCACGGATGATGTGACATTCGATCACATGACATCCGGGTCAAAGGTCACATGCGGATCACTATGAAGTCACTGTTTGGCACCGTGCCAGCTGGCATTGTGCCAAAGACGTCAGGAACAATTACCCGGCTCAGTGGACAATGACCTGGCACCGTGCCAGCTCAGCAAGAGTGATCTGTCCCCTCCAACCCCCCCTCCCCCCCCGGTGACTGTGAATCTCCGGGGAATGCCTGCAATTTGTTTTCTTCATCTCGCGATTTAGAACACGATGGGCGCGGTATCGAAGGCATGCGATGAATTTTTTGGAAAAGTTCAGGTAGGCCTGGGGTGGACAGGGTGGGTCCATACTGGCGCAGCGGACAACGTTGGTCTCACTGGGAAACCCACTCATGGACATTTACGGTATAGGGGGTGGCATCTTGTTTTCTTCGATTCGCGATGTAGAACACGATGGGAGGAGTCTCGAAGACATGCGGTAAACATTTTTGAAAAGTTCAGGTAGGACTGGGGTGGACAATGTAGGTCTATGCTGGCACAGTGAACAATGTTTGTCCTACTGGGAAACCCACTCATGGATATTTGCGGTATGAGTTGTGGCTCCTTGTTTTTCTCATCTCACCACGTAGAATACGATGGGGTGAGTCTCGAGGCCATGCGATGAAATTTTTTGAAAAGTTACAAGTTACATGCGAACTGGGAAAGTAGCACTGGGGTGGACGTTTTGGTGTTAAGGTGGACCCGTATTGATCCGATTGGGTCGTGTGAGGTATCAGTGTGAAGCACTCGTTGGGGAGCGTCCAACTGGATGGGTGTGGGGTGGAACTGATGCCATTCTGCGCATGCGCAGTAGAAAAAGGATATTGGAAGGGAGGTTTTGGGGCCGAGAGGACCCATAGTGATCCGATTGGCTCGTATGAGGCCTTATTTTGAAGGTCTCTTGGGGTAAAGTCGAATTGGACTGGTGTCTAGTCCGGTTTCCTCATTCTGTAAAGAAAGGAGGCATTTTGGGTGTGAGTGGGGCGAGTTTAAGGGACCATCAGTGATCCAAATGGACCGTGTGGGGCTCCGACTTGAGGGATGTCACCAGTGACATCATCACCCTTAGTAGTAGAGAAAGCAGAAACCCAGTATATTTGCCCTGTGACATTTGTGGACAGTCTTACAGTAACGCCTTAAAACCTTCTCTTAACGCCTATCTTAACGATTTAACGCCCTATCTGAACGCCTTAACGCCCTAGCATACCATTTTTTTCTGGGAAAACCCCTGTTCTATTTATAGATCACTCGGCCGTGATGTGGGCAGATGAGAGAACAACAACAACAAGGATGACAGGTCAATTATTTTATTATCTCCTCCAGTACATCATACCCACGCTGGGGGAGCCGAGTTTGGTATGTTTTCAATTCTCGTAGGCTCTTGTCCAATCAGAATCCGTCCTTTGAGAAAGTTCAATCTTCGTTCGGTGTAACCTAAGCGTCGTCGGGCAGTCCAGGATACCGTTCAGGTAGCATGTCCTGAAACAGTTGTTTGCTCATTCTGATCGCTTTTTCCAGGGCCTCGGTGGGTGGTAGCCCCATATCCTCTTCCAAGTGACGCTTGGTCTTCATGATGGACCAGTGTGTGGGGTCGTCTTTCATTTCAAGCGGCAGTAGCCTATACTTCATAGATCATCATGGCTGTTTTCCTGATGTTCGGGCACATTTGGTTACACGCCTGTTGTAAGTTATTCTGTCCGGCGTCTTCTATTATCGCAGCATAGCTATTAATAGCTTCATGCACAATACGATCCCAAAAGGTAGGTTCTTCCTCACTTCCTTGGGATGTAAGCTGACTATCTGAGGTCAAGCTCTCCGTATCAGTAAATAGACTCTCAGCCGTTTCTGTTTCGATGTCGTTATCTGCCTCCTCAGTGGGCTCCTTGGAGTCTTCAGTCCCTTGTATAGTCTTCTGGTGTCGCATCATATCGTAACGTCTGGTGAACGTGCGTTCGCACTCAGAGCATGTATAACCCATGTTGACGGTTGAACCTCGACTGTACACATTTTTGGAATACGCTTGCTTTATGGACAGTAACGCCCGTCAACGCCCAGCTCAACGCTCTGATTTTCTAGATATTCCATGGAATTGCCACTAATTCATCGAAATGCAATGACGCTTTAACGCCCGTGTGAACACCTTAACGCCTTATCTTTACGCCTTAACGCCCGTCGTTACGCCTTAACGTTTTTTAATGATGCGTTCAAACAAATGCTTCTTTTGAGCTATTGCTCTGACATACGCCGCTTTCCAGTTCATGCCCGAGGTTTTCAACATCGACGCTGTTCTTTCGATTTCCATATGGACCGGATCCTTGTCCAAAAATTTCATACGGATCACGAGGTCGGCATACTGCTGACGTAAAGCCCGTCGTAGTCTGGGTACAAATGTGTTATGGGCTAAAATTGTGGCTTCCTCTTTCGAATACCCTTTGTGGCGAAACTTGTTTTCTGTGGCCCTCAACGTCTCGCTCATCTCGGCGTCCATACTTTCTTTGAACACATCCTTCCATAGCCTCGAGTTCACGTTGTGTTCATTCCCTTGTACGGGTTTGGGTTGGTCCTTCACAGTTGGGTGATATTCCGCGACTGATGGTATGAAGGGGACCCGCTGTATGAGGGTGGGTTACTGCTGCTGGACGGGTGCTGCCAGGTGTGAACTCGGTGAATGGTGTAGGGGTATATGACGTTGTGGTGACCCTTTGTCGGTTAACAGGTGGGTCGTCAACCAGCGATCTTCGGGGGTATGAACTTTTAAGTCTTCGAACAGGTAGCCGTACGGACGACTTGTCGCCCCTTGAAACGCCTGCATAAAATGGTCGATGCTCTGAGAATAAATTCGACTACCAAACACACGAATTTGTGCTCTGTCGATGGGGCTGGAGAACAACACAAAGTACTGGCAGTTCAAGGCAATATCTCTGGACGCCTTCCCTTGAGGAAAGAGATTCTGGGTCAAATAGATGACGGACAGATTGCGATGATGGGACCCTTTGGTAAACAAGTCGCCAACGTGTGAATTGTCCTGGGTCGCACTCACCAAGTCATCTAGGACTAACACGTTGGTCTGCTCCGGGTCGAAGATATACGCTTGATCGACATCGTGAGGAATCCCTGGGACGAAGCTCACATTCAGTAACCTTGTAGTTTCGTAGACGGGCTGCCACTGGCTGTAGCACCAAACAAGGCGTGTCGTAGCTGGGGTTGCGACGCCTCATTTTAAAAACTTCATCAGGACGTCTTTCCACATCCCGTAGGGCCGCTCATCGTCATCGTATAGGGATGCTCTAATACTCTCGTGTGTGACGTAAGTGTTGATCGTTCTTAGCGCGTACATTGAATTTGCCCGTTATCTGGACTCCGTGCCGTGAAATGGCTTTGCTCTATAAGATTATTTTATATGGAAAGCAAATGTCTACATAGATTAAATGGCGTGAAAAATGACTTCGAACACAAGTGACATGCGTAAACCATGGCTTTCGTCTCCACGGGCGGGTATATTTTAATAAAGTTTTCAGGGGAAAATAGCCGTCTCAGCTCAGTAAGGGTAATAGAACCAGCCTCAGGGTACAACGTCCCATATTTAGTCCTGGGGCTACAACGTTTCATATTTAAACAGGGCTATTTAGCTTTCTTCGATATATCCCGACATAGAACTCTACAATGAGCTATAGGTAGATCGACCGTGGTGACCCCTCGGACTATTGGTAACCTTGAACACCTATAGGTTCTTGTCAGGTTAGTGCGTAGTATAATAGGGTCAAACAGATTCACAGATCTTTTCGGGCTATGGACACGGTTCGGTGAACAGACGATCACCGCAAACACCCCTACGGTCTATAGGTACAGCCCTATAAATAGACGATGAGCACCGCACCTTCAGGCTATAGTTAGAGCCTTGTATACAGACGATGGACACTGCACCTCCAGGCTATAGGTATGGCTCCATAAATAGACAATGAACACCGCATGACCTCGACCTATCTATGACGTCACCTCGACCTACTTATGACGCCATCGGCTTCCCCGGCTTCCCTGTTGTCGAACTGTCTTTTCTCTTCTACTCTCCCATCACTATAGTGACATATGTAGTATGAATATGCAAACCATAGCTACAACTCTTTAAAAATATATGACAGTGTGTTAATGTACATTGCCCCGACTAGAGAGGGTTATTGTATATCACCCAGTCCAGAGAGGCTGAATGTTTATGCCCCAACCCAGAGAGGGTCAATGTATATGCTCCAGACCAGAGAAGGTGTATGTCTATGTCCCAGGCCAGAGAAGGTTAATTTTCATGCCGCATACCAGAGAAGGTTAATGTATATGCCCCAGATTAGATGACGGACTAGACTCTCTTGTGTTCAAAGTCTCAAATAACTGTTCTTTGTTCTTCAGACCCTTGCACTTAATTAATACATCAGACCAAGTCCCTTTCCTCCATAACACAGAGTCAGAAAAATGGCGATGGCCCATCGCCATTTATCGGTGATGAGGCCCTGTCGTCGCCATTTATTGACGACGAGGTCATATCATCGCCATTTTCTGGTGATGGGACCTGAGTGTAGATTTCAGGTCATCGCCAATAACTGATGATGGGATAGTTGATGACCCTAACTCATCACCATTTATTGATGATACTGTCATCGCCATTTTTTTTGGTGATAGCTTTCACCATTGTTTGACTGTGCATCAGTGTCAAAACTCTGGGGTTTTTTCTTAGATTTCCTATTGATGTCACAACGATATCGTGTCAACATCTGATGCATCTTACCATACATATGATTTGTATAGCATAGATAATCTTTTACTTTGAACCATTGCAGCGAGGCGGCAGACATGCATCACGTCCAGACTGCTCTACAGTTTACACAGGGGACCACACATCGAAAGTTTCCATCTCCTATGGAGTGCTTTGGCAGGTGTTAACATCAACATCACTTCACATTATCACTACAGAAATCTTCGAAATAGGAATTCACTCGAACTGTACTTGAGGTTTCACAAGACTACACTCTTAAAACGCTAATGTTATATTTAACATTTAAAGTTTTGGAGGAGGGAAAGCATTTAGAAAGTGTTGTATATATAATATTATAAGTGTTAAATGCAACGTTTGAAGCTGTTGAATCCAACACTTAAAAGTGGTGAATACAACACTTTCTAAGTGCTTTCCCCCTTCCAACACTTTAGATGTTGAATCTAACATTAGCGTTTTAATAGTGTATAGCTGGCTCTACCATTGTGACTTGGCACACCAGGAATCTCAGGAACAGTACGTCTCTCATGTGATTTTCCATGCTACCCACATTCTTACATCGAAAACGTGGCAGCCATCCAGCAACAGATTCTGCATTTGTATTCATATGGCAGAGAACCCACAGATTCACAAATCAACACAACACTCGAGATTGAAAGACGGCATTGAACTACTTAACTGAATGTTAGTATATGCCCCAGACTAAGGTTAATGTACAATCTCCTGTCCACCGAATATGAATGTTTATAGAAAAGCACCAGTCCACAGAGGGTTAATATACCGGTATATGCCCCAGACCAGGTTAATGTATATGCCTCAGTCCAGGCAAGGTTATGCTGCAGATCACCCAGACCAGAGAGGGATAATGTATATGTCAGTGTCCGGAGTAGGTTAGTGTTTTCGCCCCAGATCTGGGGAGGTTAGTGGATATGCCACCAAGGCCAGAGAAGGTTAAAATGTATATCACCAACCAGAGTTTGACACAGAACAAATAGTCTATAAAGCAGACCAGTTGGGGTGTTTATATCACCCATTTCAGAAGAGGTAAATGTGTATAGCCCAGGGCAAGAGAGGAGTAAAATTTCCCATATAATAAATACTCCGTCCAAATTTCAAGGTTGCTTAATAGCCTTGATTCCAGTTGGTAGCTAGCAATCCAGAGAAAGGTCTACAATTTTGTGCTTCTGAGAATATAACATATATCACATCTTATATTGAATGATAAACTAAAATGGGCTTAACTCTTGGTAACTAGTTGACCTTGAAGCAAGAGCGGAGAGCTCACATATCCCACACTGAAATCGACAATAGTCAAACAGAAGAAAATAGTAGTTTTCCTGCAAATGGATTCCTTTCAGCCGAGAGAATTTTTCATGAAGTAAACCTTTGTTCTTGAGTTAATAAACAGGTATGAAGTTCATGAGGGACCCCTCACCCATTGAATTAGTAAATGTATGGTTTTTATTTGACAACAGTTTAACTAAATGTAGCTGTTTCAAACATGGGAGACAACTCCAGAGGACAAATGCCATAAACATGTAGGGGAGAGAGCATTTGATTCAGTTTTGGGGGACTGTGACCTTGACCTTTGACAAATTGATCTCAAAATGTATGGCTCCTCTTTGCCATGGGAGTAAGGTGTACTCAACGTTTGGTACCAATCATACCTTGAAACTAGAGATATCACATGGACAACTTGTGTTAATGGATGAATGGACAGAATGCAACATCGCATTACACGACCTCGTCTTCGACAGGCTTATGAAAATGTGACTTAATGATTTCTTGATTTTGGGGGTCAGTGGTCTTGACCTTTGACCCACATTTTGGTATGTAACACATCATGTCCCTCTAATGTATCTACTGGCAGAAAAAAAACAAGTTATTTTCGATGATTTCCTGATTTCGGGGTCACAGTGACCTTGACGTTTGACCTGACCTAAATTTTGATACACGACACATCGTCTTCCCTCAATGTATCGATGGACTAAAAAAAAATCCAGATTTTTATGAATTTCATGATTTGGGGGTCACAGTAACCTTGACATTCGGCCTTGACCTACATTTTGGTACGTGACACATCATGTCCCTCTAATGTATCTACTGACACCAAAAAAAATCTTTTTTAAGATTTCTCGATTCTGGGGTCACAGTGACCTTGACTTGATCTGGACATAAATTTTGGTATATGACAAACAGTCTCCCCGTAATTTTCTCAATGGACACAAAAAATCATGATTTTTAATAATTTCACGATTTCGGGGTCCCAGTGACCTTAACCTTTGACCTTGACCTACATTTTGGTATGTGACACATTGTGTCCCAGTAATGTATCTACTGACACAAAAATGGTATTTTCAATAATTTCCTGATGTTGAGGTCACAGTGACCTTTGACCTTGACCTAATTTTTGGTATGGGACACTTCATTTCCCCCTATTGAATCCACTCACAAGAATTTGTATTTTTTAATGATTTCCTGATTTTTAGGTCACAATGACCTTTATTCTGGAATCACGGTGACCTTGACTATTGACCTGGATCTAAGTTTTTGTACATGACAAAACGGCTCCCCGTAATTGCTCAATGGACTAAAAAAATCATGATTTTTAACAATTTCATGATTTTGGGGTCACAGTGACCTTCATCTTGGTGGGTGACACATCGTGTCTCCCGAATGTATCTATTGACACAAAAAAATGTTATTTTTAATAATTTCCTGATTTTGGGGTCACAGTGACCTTTGACCTTGACATATTTTTTTATATGCAACATTTCATTTCCCCCTATTAAATCCACTCACAAAAAATTAGAAATTATTAATCGTTTCCTGATTTTTCAGTCACACTGACCTTTGACCTCAACCTACATTTGGTATGCAACACATCGCCCCCCCCCCCCAGGGCATCCAAAAATTAGAACTGTAGATAGAAAAATGTCAATGATCAATGATTTCCTGATTTTAGGCAACAGTAACCTTTGACCTCTGACCTCGCTCGACCTCAACTTTTGGTACGCAACACATCGTCTCCACCTACCATATCCACTCACAAAAATTGCAACTGTGGTTAGAAAACGTTGACAGATATAGACCGGACACGAACACTTCAGTGATTTCCTGTTTTTTAGGCCAGTGACCTTTGACCTCGATCGGCCTTCATTTTGGTACGCGACACATCGTCTCCCCGTAAGGTATCCACTCACCAAAAATTGGAACTGTAGATAGGAAACTGTCCCAGATATAGACCGGACACGAGAACCGGACAGACGGACGGAAACCGCCATCACATAATACATCCGCCTTTTGGCGGGCGTATAAAAAGTAATGATTTAAATTATATGGAAAAAAAAGAATCCCATGGTAACTTGATCACGAGATGGAAATTCCCTCTCGAGAGAAGGGAAATACATCACAACCGAGCCAACAAGGCGAGGTTGGGAAGTATTTTCCTTCTCGAGGAAAATTTTCATCCCATAAACCATTATATGGATTCCTCTTCATATCACCCAGGACTGAAAGGCATGATCCCGGCCAGAGAGGGTTAATGTATAAGATCGGGCATTCAAACCCACAATTTGCGAGGCCATAAAAGATAGTGCCACGGCACTGTAGCTCATCCGGCTGTAACTGGATAAAGTAGCTGTGATAAATTTTTACTAAAGAACTGCAACAGATGAGTTTCTAACTTGTGTTGTCCCCCCTGAACACTAAATAATTTCCTGAGATTTCATGATAAAGTTTCACAGGAAATTCAAGATGCGGCCATATTATATTTTCAAAATGGACCAAAAAAGGTATCTTGCACAACTGGACCACAAGGGGAACCTGTGACAAGGATCCATGCAGTAATTTCCTGAGAATTCACGATAACAAAATTTCATGGGGAAATTCAAGATGGCCGCCTGGTGGCCATATTGGATTTTCGAAGTGGACCAGAAAGGTATCTTGCACAACTTGACCCCAAGGGGAACCTGTGTACCAAATTTGAGAAAGATCCATGCAGTAGTTCCTGAGAAATCGCAATAATAATGTTTCAAGGGGAAATCCAAGATAGCCGCATGGTGGCCATATTGGATTTTTGAATCAGACCACAAATGTTATCTTGCACAACTAGACACCAAGGGGAACCTGTGTATCAAATTTGAGAAAGATCAATGCAGTAGTTCCTGAGAAATCGTGATAAAGTTTCATGTTATGTGGAAATCCAAGATGGTCGCCTGGTGGCCATATTGGATGTTCGAATCAGAGCAGAAAAGGTATCTTGCACAACTAGACCCCAAGGGGAACCTGTGTACCAAATTTGAGAAACATCCATGCAGTACTTCCTGAGAAATCGCGATAAAGTTTCATGGGGAAATCCAAGATGACCGCCTGGTGGCCATATTGGATTTTCGAATCGGACCAGAAAAGGCATCTTGCACGAGACCCCAAGGGGAACCTGTGTACCAAATTTGAGAAAGATCCATGCAGCAGTTCCTGAGAAATCGTGATAAAATTTCATGGGGAAAATCCAAGAGGGTCACCTGGTGGCCATATTGGATGTTCAAATCAGAGCAGAAAAGGTATCTTGCACAACTAGACCCCAAGGGGAACCTGTGTACCAAATTTGAGAAAGATCCATGCAGTAGTTCCTGAGAAATCGCAATAATAATGTTTCAAGGGGAAATCCAAGATAGCCGCATGGTGGCCATATTGGATTTTTGAATCAGACCACAAATGTTATCTTGCACAACTAGACTCCAAGGAGAACCTGTGCATCAAATTTGAGAAAGATCAATGCAGTAGTTCCTGAGAAATCGTGATAAAGTTTCATGGGGAAATCCAAGATGGCCACCTGGTGGCCATATTGGATGTTCGAATCAGAGCAGAAAAGATATCTTGCACAACTAGACCCCAAGGGGAACCTGTGTACCAAATTTGAGAAAGATCCATGCAGTAGTTCCTGAGAAATCGTGATAAAGTTTCATGGGGAAATCCAAGATGGTCGCCTGGTGGCCATATTGGATTTCCGTATTGGACCAGAAAAGGTATCTTGCACAACTCGACCCCAAGGGGAACCTGTGTACCAAATTTGAGAAAGATCCATGCAGTAGTTCCTGAGAAATCGCGATAACAAAGTTTCATGGGGAAATCCAAGATGGCCACTTGGTGGCCATATTGGATATTCAAATTGGATTAAAGTACACATGTTGTACAACTAGACCTAAAGGGGAACCGGTGTACCAAATTTGAGAAAGATCCATGAAGTAGTTACCGAAAAATAATGATGACATAATTTCACTGGCAAATTCAAGATGGCCGCCATATTTAAAATCGTATCGACACGGCATGAACAAATTCCGGTGTACTCATTGGGGGGAACATGCATGCTAAGTTTCAGCTTAATCGGCCAAGCGGTTTCAGAGAAGATGTTTACGCACGACTCACGACGGACAATCAGGCCATGACATAAGCCCTTCGGCCCAGATGAGCTAAAAATTGACTGATGAAATGAGATGTTTAAAAAATTCACAATTTCTTTATTTTCACTTTTTTAACAATTCTGACATAACTCTTATAAATAAACAAATATATAATTATATATATGAGCTGTACAATAAGACAGAGTTTCTCAATGGGTATATTTTTTTACCACATAACAGCTATTCAAGTCCTACAAACAAGACATATGTAAGTGTCTACCATCTCAACAGAACACCGGACAACATGAAGAGCAATCGGATTAAAACTCTGACTTAATAACCGCTCCTCTGACATGTCCGATAGAGGAGCGGTTATTAAGTCTGAGTTTTAATCAGATTGCATGAAGAGAGACATCGTAACAATGTAACAATGAATGAACCCAACTATCATGACAATTAAATACATGCTCATAATTCTTCTGGTCCCATCTCAGGCTTTAGGGGAAATTTCAAAGTAAATCCAGGTTTCCCATTATAAATCTCTAACAAAGTGTGCAGTGACTGAGTGACGTGTAACTCAATGTGAGCTTCTCTCATACATTTCTGGTTGTTGATTATTGTTTCGTCCTATGCTGCAACATGGAGGAGTATTTTAATAAGTGATAAGTGGTATAAGTTTGGTGCATATGCATCAAATTACCCTACTTATACTCATGAATATTTTGGAAACTTTTAAGTTGAAAATATGTCAGATGTCACCAGTTCGAGAAATTGCTTCATGTTCAGGCATAGGGATGAATGGAAATCAACTACCATCATTTTCTTTGTTCGCCTTTTAAGAGATGATGAATGAACCTAGTTGACTAGCAATGCCGAATATGGAAAATAAATACATGCGATATTTTCATTCAAGGCTGTTTATATAGATGTTGTCATTGTTGTTGAAAAGTGGTTGACTCCTTCTCCACTTTCTCTGCATCAGAAATATGAATTGTAAACCAACAGTAAAACAGAGATTACTTCTTTACAGATAATGAGAGCAGAAAAATTCAATTCTTTTCGAGAAAACAGCAATACAAAAGCATATTCTTGTATCTCTGAATCAAATTACATCCCTGTGATACATTTGTATGGTTTTAAAAAGCTGATCTGATGGACATGATTTATAAGGTCGCATCTCTAAATTGACAGGGAGGAGAATTCTCACAGGCTCCCCCAGTGGAAGTGCTTTAGTTGACAAGTTAACATACCGTGATGCTCATATGGCCTGGCAGGTATTATTTATCTCCCTTGTCTGAGAGTTGTCTCCCTTGACTGGCAGTTATCTCAGACTTGAATGGGTTGGGTGGGGGAGGCGAGGGAGATTTCTCTATTTGACTTTGAATTTTTGCTAGCTGCACAAAAAGGCTTTAATTCTGCTGCAGTCACATGATTTCTGAACATTTCTCGAATGGAAGAGAGGACACATGGTCACGTCATTAATTCATTAGCAAGTCATCCCTTACTGTATGCTACAATTCAATATGATACACACGTGATCAATTGTCGCTTGAAAATTTGCATTCAGTGTGAACAGGTTCAAGAGAGTTACCTCTCTAAAATGGAGGTATAAAAGGTCATCGTTGCTTAGTAACTTTTGATTTATTCATCACAACGCTCCAAAATCTTCAGGCGAATTAGCTTATGAATTGTTACATCATAACAATGATTTTCCAATGAAAATGAAATAGAGCATAGTTTTAATAGAGAACAAAACATGTCATCTATTATTATGCAAATTAGATAAATGAATTTTTTTGTTTTTTTCCAATAACATCCATTGTGGATATTTATGTCAACGGTCACCTATAGCAGATACCTTACAATTTGTTATGTTCTTGGCTTTATTTGAAAGATCATTTTTACCTCCAATTTAGAGCGGTAGTTCTCTCTACACTGTTGAAGAGGTCTCATTCATAAACTGGTGATTGGAGAGCAGACAACCACTGAGCTCCTTATTTTTGCTGAGTGATAGTCCTTACATAAATCCACTATTGCACGGGACCATGAACTCTATTACAGGGTTATAACTATGATAGATGACCACTGAGCTCCTCATTTTTGCTGACTGGTAGTCCTTACATAAATCCACTATTGCACGGGACCATGAACTCTATTACAGGGTTATAACTATGACAGATGCCTCGCTCTATTCCATGGCTTGTAAATCCGGTGTGAAGGCTAAGAATGTCCAGTGGCTGAGAGTGTCTGGGTCCTATCTCCCAACCCAGCTAGGACATTTTTCTTCACATTGGGGACAATTGTCCATCCTTGGTTGCAATAGTAAATGATATGAAAGGGGACACTAATCACCAGGACATTCTTATCCATCACACCGGTGTTGCTGATTACAGTACATTTTGTGACATATGTGCCTTGTTCAATATTCATTGCTGCCAGTTCCTCAGGCCTACGAGAATAACTTTGCTCCAGTTCACAGCTTTCCTTCAGTTCAGTGTGGTATAACTATTAATCGCTGCCATGACTACAGGCCTAGTCAGCAACTGGAATGAGGAGAACCGTGCTGTGGGAAGCATTTTGGGGACTGTCATAGTTCTATCTGTAATAGTATTCTATTGGTATGATATGATGGACTAGAATTTAAGATTGCCGAGTGAGGGTAAATCTGGTAGTTTGATGTCTTTAATCTTCTGTGGAATGTTCATCTCTTTAACAGCTGAGACGGCTCTGGCCGGGGCAGCAGCTATTCCAGCCTGGAAATAGAAGAAGAAAAAAATGTATCATCAATGCATGGAAATACATGGGAATTGACCTTCAAACGCGACTGTAAATAACAACCTTGAATGATAATCACACATCAGAATTTAGACTGTATTCCTGGCAGTACCCTATTTCCTCTAATTTTTCGAACAGCATTTTCAGACTTGGAAGCAGAAAAAAGACATCTTCAGGTCAACTGAGGCTAAATACTGTGACATGGATATGTTATTTATCTCAAGAACTGAAAAGACAGCTAGTGAAATTGGTAGAATGCTAGCAGAATTTCTCTCTGCAAATGCCTGAAGTTAATTTTTGCTGTCTGAATAATTAGAAGATATAGGGTAAGTCACAGAGATACACAGATTATGTTCAAGTTACATGTCCATGTAGCAGACCTTGCCATCAAAAAGGAGATTAACCACAGTCCATCACCACAGCTCTGTCCTCTTAATTCTAAAACTAAACATCCCTCCCCTCAATTATTAAATTTATACTGCTTTAAGTTTACATTCACTCTCCTAAACTAACATTTCACTACACAAAATTTCTCCAGATCAGTTTACAGCTCTCATATATTTCAAACTTTGTATGCACTTTCCAATGCTTGATTCAAGCTTAAGGTGTGTATACTTTGAGTTCCAACACAGACTCACTGTTCAAATTAAATGCAAGATTCAAATTGACTTGACACTTATGAGTTACCATCTCCCAGATTTTGGTGAAAGATGCCCATTGGAACAGTGAGTCTGTGTTGTATGGAAGTATACACACCTTAAGCTTGAATCAAGCATTGGAAAGTGCATACAATGTTTGAAATATATGTGTTAAGGCAGTGTGACATCACTGGACCTAAATATGATTGCAACAGACCACCATAGAATACCATGCTTTAGTTGCAGTTTACTCTGCGTAATAAAATCGTAAAAAATTACAATAAATATTTTCCCACACAGTTTGCAATGGTCTTTCATTTGATGGAAACTTTACTTGAGAGTTTACAATCACTTTAAAGATTCTACCAAATGATCTCATACCAAGCATACTTTATGCTAAATATTGTAAGAGGTTATATTAGACATTTAACCCTTTGAACTCGAGTTTCCATGTCTATTAACACCTGACCCTGAGCTCACTGCTAAAATAGGGATACAAACGACATGCATAATGTAAACAGCGTTGCTGACCCCCTGGGGACTCTACGAGTGGCAGAGGATCCCTTCTGGACTTGGGCGACCACACTAAAACTGTGGAGCGGATATGACTTAAAACATGATCTGATTGGTTGAATAGTCGGTTCTGACGTCAGAAGCCGCTAAAAGTAGCCTACGGGTATATACATTATATAAATTCAAAGAGTTAATAGCAGTTGGTCACTGTTTTATAAAAAAAACTTTGAAACCCTCCATTACCACGGCTGTTTGAAAAGAGCGAGGGCCATGACCCGCTGACCCAGGACGTCGGAGTCGGATTACAATCATTCGTAGCGAGCAATCATGGTGAATGTTCTAGGCGACATTTCCATTGTAATGTCACAAAGCTTAAACGTAATGCCTTTGTTGAGGTCATGATGATGTCATCATACTGTCCCAATTGTTGTCCAATGAATGTCAATAGGACGTCAGAAACAACTGACTAGTCCATATTATACAACATTTCATTGCAGGGGCGGATACAGCTTTTTAATTTGCGTGCCTTTTTAGTTTTGCCGAGCGTTGCGAGGTGAAAAAAAATTTCGGCCGGGGGTCTGGGGCCTGCCTAGGGTCCCAGCCGCTAGACGTTCTCAGACGCTCTAAAACGCATCAGACGCATTTCCAGACAATGAACTTCCATATGAGATTATATCAATTTGCGTAACATGCGTAAACCATCTCAAAATTAAATACAAGACATAAATTTGCTACAAAATAAACTAAAATACCTGAATTTCTTCGTCTAATTTGGGCGTTTTTCGTTTCTTAATTTGGGCGTTTTTAGACCTCGTTTATTTTGGGCGCCCTATAAGGGTATAAAATAAGGCCTGTATCTGCCCCTGCATTGTGTTAAAAAAAATCCAATTTTATGTCGTTTTTCGAAGAAAAAAATATGAACTTTTTCTTTGTACAACTTTCCATGCAAAGTGTGCAGGGAGTATTTGCTAGAACCTTTAATAGGCATGATAGGTTTGTCAGATCTTGTTCTTATTGTTCTTATGCTTGAACATACTAACTGCATGACTTAACCGATTGCCTCTCACTGCTTGTACATATTAATGACCATTAGTGCTCTATGTATATCTCATGAGCTATTAAACTACATTCAGGGTCTCGGCATTACAAAAAATATCGTAAAGACTGAAGTTTCTAACACTCTCACGGCTGCGTCCTTTCCCCATCATGCGCATGAAGATGGCATTCGTTAATATTTATATGCGACCGCAAACTCCATGAGATATATTTTCAGAGCAGTTACATGTATATCTCGAAACAGTACTTAGGTTTTTGTCATCCTCTGAACCAAAAAAAAACACCAGATCCTGTCCACTATGCAAGGTATTATGGGGTACCTTTGGGACTATTATCAAGTGTCGAGTCATTTGCTGTGAGCAGAGTGAGAGTCAATTAATTTACATATTCCTAAGGTCAGAAATGTGTAATGCATACAGACTAGTTATGTCTTCTTAATTAGTAATTACAAAGTAATTGGGGTCCACAAAGCTTATTTGGTGAAATAGGGGGAATCAGATTCAAGGGAGAAAACTCAAATTCTTCAATGAAACATCGTTTGCCATCTGTGATATAAACGCACATATGGTATTATGTGCTTCAGCAAGCATTTCAGATATACTGAGAAGTCCGTACCAGGGATGCAAGAGAAAAGGTGTTTTTTTTATGAATATAGCGATTGGTAACCTGGTGCAAATTTTCTGCCTTTTCATTACTGTTTCTTGAAAGGTGCAAAGAAAGTTACGATAAACAGATTTTGTAACATTTAGATGACTAAAATACAATCAGCTAATCCTTGCCAACCTGATGCCATGGGTTCAAAACCTTAATTTTAATATAAATATTTTTTCACAATTATTTCTTCACCAACTGATCTGATCAATAATATGTCAATTCGCATTTTTATGCCTCTTAAGCATGCCAGGAACATCGGGACCTTGATGTATGTTTGGATTACCTCAGATTTCTCTAGCTTGTTTTGTTCCTCTATCCGAGTGAGAATCTCTGTCATATTGGTCTCCAGCACCATTCCTCCCATCACCAACTCTGACAGGATATGATGGACCTGGGTGGAGAATGTGCATATCATCACAACCAATGAAATTTCTTCATTCATCCTGTACAGGAAATTCAAATGAACCAATGTGGTTTCCAGTTACAATGTATATTGAATTCACATTGTATACATGTACATTCACAGGAAATGTACATGATACATCAATGGAAGATTAGTAATTCTTCAGAATTCCAATGAATTTACGAATTCTGAAGAATGAAATGGTATAAACGGCAGCGAACACGGAATAAACCGACAGACAAAGGAGTGAACAAGCTATTGAAGAATACTAGCGTATATTTCAAACCATGAGGGCTACAATATACCCCGGGCCAAGGTCAATGGGAGACTTGCACAATAAGACCAAAGAATAAGTGAGTGAGTGAATATGATTTAACGTCGCTTTCAACTATATTTCAGTCATATTACGACGTTGGGTCCTATTCCTTTTGACACCCGGGAACTGCACGGGTGGGGT
>JAVTVY010001859.1:0-34070 GCA_036873755.1 Hanleya hanleyi | reverse complement strand
CCCTCCCACCTGTTCCGCCATGCCTGTGTAATGCACATTTTTGTATGCTTTTGGTTATATATAAGAAAAACTGATTTGTTGATTTTTTTAGTTGCAAACAAACAATCTGAAAGTCGTATTCTTTCCCAACTTCCGTACCTCCTCTGGGACCGGGCTGACGCGTTTGAAGAGAAATATGTGAACACAAAAAAAGAAATAATATGAACGCAATTTTGATTTCTAAATTTGATAATCAGCTAATCGTCCAATAAAGGTAATACAATTTCTATGTAAATTATCATCTAAGGCATTTATTAATCATTGCGAACGGAACAGAAGAATGAGTCAATCAGAGCACTTTAAACCAAACAGCAATGGGTACGTCCAGTACAAAGTCGCCGCTCTGTGAAAATCTAGCCTACAGAGCGGCGCAAAGCGCCGCGGGGGGAAAACCGGCCTGTATATTTGGTCACATTAGGACCAAAATCATGAAAAAGTTGTCCAGCTTTCGTTGAAACTGAGGGGGTGGGGGACCGAGCATATTATCCGTAGCGTTTGGTGATATAGAAATAAAATTGATATCTAACAAACTTGCATAATAATGAGACATATTTTGTTCCCTATTATAATATAATGCCAGTTTACGATGAATAATTACTGTTACAAAAAAGTTGGAATGTGGTGTGGTAACCGTATTTAAAAAAAAAATATCCATGCTCAAATGTTTAATCCCATTAACTATTTCTGTTACATAAATTAATATAGACAAAGCCTGCTTATTTGATTTACGTGGTTATCCTGGTTCACTATGGACATCACAAAAGCACAATATGTTAGGCGGTCCATCATGTAGGACATGATCAGGGTACACTTTGAGTGCAATATACTTGGCAATTTCACTTCGCTCTCAGTCTACTAAGTCTGCCATACTGTTGTTCCATATTTGCTTGCTGGAGGTTTCAAGCGACTGACCCATCGCAATCAAACTGTGCATAGGCGTCACTAGAATTTCAAATGTGGGGATTTCAATGTGTGTTTTTTTGTTGTATTTTCAAGGGCGTCTCTAACGAAAGTTCATAGGGGGGTGGGGGGTTCGGCTATCACAGCCCAAGAGGCGAGGGTCCATGGGCTGCCTAGGCGCCGGAAGCTCCGAGGTGCCAGATCGCCGGAGATACGTTCTAAGCGATTTCCCGGCTACACAACTGAAAATAATATATGCAGATTTATGATTCAATTTTCACGTTTGGTTCACATTTATAAGCGCACATCGATGTTGAGAAAATTCAAATCTCATGTCTGAATCCATTTGACTTTCTAGTAAGTTTTATTACATAAAAAACGACGACCTTTACGCCATGGAACATTAGAAACCAACACGGGAACCAATATGATTGATTTACTACTAATACATCTATAAGCACACATCGATGTTGAGAAAATTCAAACCTCATGCCTGAATTCATTTGACTTTCTAGTAAGATTTAATACATACAAGAAATGATATTTAAGCCATGGAACATTAGAAACCAATAAGCGTACGCTAAAATAAGCGAAAACTTGCGATCCGGGGGTCCTAGGTTGCCGGAGATGTCCCCTTCCCCACCCCCCACACATCCGCCCTGAGGATCCGCCCTTGATTTCCCATTTCTCACCGTCCCACGAATGTGCGTCAAGGGCGCTTTTTTAGGGAGGGGGGGACCAGGGGGCATACCAACGCACCAAAATCTGAAGTTTTTACGTTTATTTAATCAATTTTAGCGTGTTATAATGCAAAATTGCCTATTTTTTTTTTTACACAAGTTTGAGCATGAAAATTTCAAACCCTTTTTTATTCCTGATTGTATGATTTAGGCTGTAGTATTCTGTCTGAAACAATGCCGGTGTGATGGATACGAATGTTCTGGTAATGAGTGTCTCGTTTCATATCCTTTTCTATTGGACGGACACTTGTCCCCAATGCGGGGAAAAATGTCCTACCTGGGATAGAAGATAGAAGACGGACACTCTTAGCCACCGGACATTCTTAGCCACAACACCGGCAAATAACAATGCCACACAACAAAAATAAATACCTTTCACGATAATGTTTCACTGGAAGTCAGCGAATTATTGTTGTTGAAAATGCTGCTAATAGTACTTAGGCAATAACGACATTCAACATAAATCGGGCATCTTCATTGGCGTGGCCCTTCACTGTATCTTGGTACCGATATTCCGCCAGTGATGTGGTATGTCAGAGCTTGGATATGGGGGATGTTTCACCAGATCAGACAATACGGCTTGGTTTTAAGTTACTGCTGAAGCATGAGGCTGTTGCAACACACGCAAATTTTGGTAGATTAACCTGGAAGATCACAGCCACAACGATGGTGATGAGGACTTCATGTTATATCATAATATACAATATATAACCTTCGAAAAATAGGCTTCTAGTCCGTCAAAAATTGATAGACGAACAGACAGATGGCATGGACAATTCAGTTCCATTCGAGTCATCATTACATATTATCTTTAAGCCCAAATATTCTGTCAGAATGCAACAGAACTCACCATTTTACTTAAATTAAATATAAAAATTTCCCAGATGGGACGTGCCATATAACAGGCATGTAGAAGTTCTACTTTAAAACTCTTTCTATTTTTTCAGTCCATAAATGGTTATCAACAGTTGTAAGTATGCTGTCAAAATGCAATGGTATGTGCCATTTAATATCTCGAGTTCAAATAAATTCTAGGAACCTCCACATATAAAACCAGAGCATTAACCGAGTGATAATTTGTGATTTTTCTCATTGACAAAATTGGCCAGAATGCCTCTCCAGACATGTGGAAGCCCAGGGCCTCACAGCCACAGGAGTTTAAAGAAATGTAATTCAGATAGCCATATCAATGAACAGGATCAAATTATTATATCAGTATTGGAAAGAGAAGAAGCACCGCTTCTAGAAAGAAAGTGTTTACTTTGTTGATACAAGCAATCTACAGGTCACTTCAGATTTAATCATCTGAATGGTCAACATATGGCATGCAATATGCAGGCCAGTAGTAGTGTAAGTGGGAATGGAGTCACATTGACCTAAAAAATTTGCATAAATTGCGGAGGAAACGAGGAGAGGTCAAGTGCACTATAGTTCCGGTAGAATAACCAAGAAGCTACCTCCAACACAGGAGAGTTCCAATTGTTGCAGGGAATGTATTCTTCCGCGGTGGTGCGGTCCTGGCGGTGATGCGGTCGCGGGAAAAAAATTTCCGCGGAAGTAGTCCCTAGATAAAATGGTCCGATTGGGTCGGGTGAGGTATCAAAGTGAAGCATTCGTGAAGGGGAATCTGATGGGCTGGGTGTGGGGCTGAAATATCGGAATTCTGCGCATGCGTGGTGGCCCAAGGGTATGGAAATAGACGTGTTGGGATGGAGGGAAGTCCCTAATGGTCCAATGGGGTCGAGTGAGGTATCAAAGTGAAGCATCCGTGAAGGGGTATCTGATGGGCTGGGTGTGGGGTTGAAATATCGGCATTCTGCGCATGCGTGATGGCCAAAGGGTATGAAAATAGACGTTTTAGAGCTAGCGGAGCCATTAATGGTCCGAAGGGGTCGAGTGAGGTAACAAAGTGAAGCATTCGTGTAGGGGCATCCGATGGGCTGGGTGTGGGATTGAAATAGGGTCATTCTGCGCATACGCGGTGGCCAAAGTGTATGAAACTAGACGTTTTGGAGCTAGAGGAGTCCCTAGTGGGTCGATGGAGGCGTATGAGGTATCCATGTGAAGTATTTATGAAGGGACATCTGACTGGACTAGCGGCTCGAGCGTTGTCACCATTCTGCGCATGCGCAGACAGGGAATTGTGCGAAAAGGGTATGGAAATAGACGTTTTGGGATCTAGGGGAGTCCCTAATGGGCCGATGGAGTCGTATGAGGTATCAATGTGAAGCCTATGTGAGGGGGCATCTGACTGGGCTAGTGGCTGGAGCGTTGTCACCATTCTACGCATGCGCAGACAGGGAATTGTTGGAAATTTGTGTGGAGATAGACGTTTTGGTATGTAGATGCGCGCGCGGGACAAAAGGTCACATCCAGATCAAACGGTCCAATGTCCAATGAGACAATGTTGCGGCATCGATATAGACAGAGCTTGAGCACAAAAAGGGGATTGTAAACGAACCTGGGAAAGATGGGCAGTTCCATCTGGACCAATCAGCGGTCGAGAAAAAGAGCCAATCAGCGGTCGAGAAAAAGAACCAATCAGCGGTCGAACAATCAGTCAATCGAATTGGGGTACTCACGGTGTGCGTTCGCCTACGTCCGCGCCTACATCTGGGTTCTCGTACACCCGGGTAATGTTTTCTGGACATGGATGGGTTACCTTTGGCTACATTCTAGGCCACTGATTAGCTAATACAGTGTTCAAAGCTAGTTTCATGCATTATGCTCATAGAACTTATAGTAATAAACTTAATCTATACGTGGTGGACGAGTCTTCACTCACCGTCTTCCTTTACACGCACCTCAATGAAATGCCCGCTCCAAACCTAGACCAAAACACGTACTTGGTCTGTGGGCTGATTTCACTGGCTCTCTATTTTACTATAGTGCTCTTGCATTCTAACATTGATGGGTTACATTTTGGCCCCATCCTACACCACTGATTTCAGTTTGACTGAATCTCCACATTGGGCATTTATACATTATGAATAAAACACACAAGACAGGGTTTTTTGGTGAGATCTCATTTTGTTTTATTCAGTAACAACAACAACGTGAGAACAACCACGTGAAAACTGAAGCCCAGAACAAGGGGCTTGTACATTGAAAGAACTGAAGCCCAGAACAGGGGCTTGTACATTGAAAGAACTGAAGCCCAGAACAGGGGGCTTGTAAACTTAAGCCCAGAACAGCGGGCGTGTGTACATTGAAAGAATTTAAGCCCAGAACGGGGCTTGTACATTGAAATGATGGGCGACCCAGTCATATACGAGTACATCGCTGTCCTCGGCCTTGGGGTACTCGTCAAACATCTGTACGATGGTAGATAAGAATTTCCCCGGCATCGATGGTACAGGTAAAACAAGCAATATTGTCCGCACATGTTACTGGTCAGGCTTTGCAACGTTCGACTGTTCCAACACCACGTCTCTGTACCTTGATCCATGAAGTCTGTTAAATCAGGATGGAGGGGTGGCAGGCCGTACGGGTCAAAGTATTCCCCCTGCTGTTCTGTCAAGTACACGGCCACCCAATGTTCACCGGGCCGATCCATCGGGTCCGTGTTGAAAACGTATGCAGCAGGATACATACGGTCTAATGGGAACACATCTCGGGCGAACACCCCTTGAAAGACCATACGTGTCTCTGGGTCATTCTCCAGCACGGTGGTTATCTGGTCTGTATCCATGTTAGGTGGAGAGGTCACACAGGACATTGCCCGCCTTGTCCACTTGAACGATGTTGTCAAACTCGGCGTAGCAGATCACATTGACGGTGGTCGCCAGGGCTCGTGCAAAGTGGATTTCCAACCGTAAATTGCCTTGCTTGGCTAGGGCCAGCTGATGGTCGTTCTCTAAGGTGGGGGTCAGATCGAAACAGAACAACGTGTATCCGTTCGCGTAGTCCTCCCGACTGATGAAATTCCCTTCGTCCTCGTTGATTTGACCGGTGGCTGTAAACAGGCTCTGATAGGCTCGAATGAAATTCCTGCTCCCAAAGTTCGGTGTTAAGGCCGTGGCTGAGACCTGTTGTCCATCCACATGCAGGGCCACGAAATTGATGCCGAAATGTTTAAAGTCAAACGGATTCTCTGGGTAGGCTCCGCTGAAACTGGTATTTTCCACACAGGCCAGGATCAATCGCTTGGGTAGTTCCCCGAGGAAGAGGTTTTCTTTGTTGGCGCGCATATTTCCAGCAGGCACAGAGAACACTTTGGTTTGTACACGTCGGATAGGGTACTGGGCTGGTTTTGTTTCCAAGGCTTTCATGTGTCCCAATTGAACGGCTGGATTCGGTTTCACTTTTCGGACATACAGGACTGCCTCTTGAATGACAATCTTATAGTCAGCTGCATGCCCCTCTACGTTAGTGGCCATCAAGGCGAAGGTCGGAGGCGCCCGTATCAGTCGGATTTTGATGGGGATCTTGTTCAAGAGGTACCGGTCTTGCATGAACATGTCTGCATGTAGTCGACCCATGAGATCCACCGAGGCACCGTTCGCAGTGAAAGCCTTTCGTTTGTTATATCCCACATTGTCCACCGTGTCCATGTGCTCGGGTGTGTCCTGGTAGAATAAAGCGGCTGTCAGCTGAGATTTTTTAGCCTCTCGGCCATACGACAACAGTGTTTCGATGTAGGCTCGATAGGGGTACGTGTTGGTCGAGTCACTGATGAGTTTGTCGCTGAGAAAAACATCCACCTGTTGAAACATCGAGTGCAGCCAGAGATTCGTCGGTCCCACCGTTGCAGCTTGGATGATTCTGGTGCCATCCCCAATGACCACCTTGGCTTTCACATACAAGTATGGTAATGGCGGCTGTTGGAGCGGTGCTGAAGTCGGCGGTGTGTCACGTGGTGGTGGTGGTGGTGGTGGGGTAGAGAGGGTTTTTGTATTGGTCCATGAACGTCATGTACCGTTGAAGCCTCTCATTGTACCGTTGTACTTTCTCACTGTCGCTTAATCCCGGTCTCTGTAAGATCTGTTGCATCTCTCCATCGAGGGTGTTTATGGTCTTCACCGTAGGTGGGACAGGGAAGGGCGATTGGAGGTTTTGAAGGAACCGTGGTTCGACGAGGACCATTTTTTTCGTGTGGTTCATTGTCGGCCGAAGAGTCCACCCAAAACTGGACCCAACACGGAAGCGGCCAACGGGGCTAAGATGGCCCCGAGAAAGCCGCATTTCTGTAACACCTTTTTCTTTTGTGTTTGAGGGACCCGCTTCCGCACTAGGGTTCGGAGACCTGTCTTATGCTTGGCCAACTTGGTCTACTGAGCCGGAGTCAGTGGTACGTTGCCCTTTAACAGGTTGTACCCGATCTCGCCCAGACAGCGTACAAGGTCAGAGTCCGCACCGCGTACAATGGTTCGGACTAACTTGGGTGGGGCCGTCTTCAATACACGGAGCGTGGGAGCGTGCTTCCGTACTCGCGCAGACATCATGTACAACTAATGCTAGAACCCACAACTCTGCTCTTTTTATCTACTTCAGAGAACAGAGAAAAAGTCAACCCTGCTGTGGTATTCATTCTTTTCATTATCCCCATCATCAAAACACACACATCCCAGCTGGGGGAGCCACTGTGGGTATGTTTACATTATTTTTGCATGTACACGTGGTGGGCCTCTCCGGGAAAGATGCCGGTCCGTAGTCGAAGGTGCTCGGGGGTGGCTTGCTTGAGGTCGAAGAGCATATACCCGTGCTGAGGGTTGTGGCATCTTTAAAGGCTTCCAACACAAACGGTGTGCGGCCGGGATACATCTGTCTCGCCAGGTGCAGCAGTTGAGTGGTATCTCTCGGGTTTTTGAAGACCAGCAGGTAGTGGGCATTTAAGCTGATGTTCCGATGTTCTTTGTTTTTACTGAACAGATTCTGCACAATGTAGATGATGCTGAGCCGTCGATGGTGGCTGCCTTTGGTAAAGAGTTGGGTGACCCGACTGTCCGTCTCCGCCATGAGATCATCCAGAACCACCAAGGTGTCGGGTTCCAAATCGGCCAGGTTGGGTATGCCTTGCACGAACGTGATGTGGGGCATTGCTGCATACGCTTCCTGCCATTTTCCGTAACACCACACGACTCGAGCAATGGGTGGGGTGATCATGCTATCGGCGTGTTGAAGGAGCTTCCTGACGAAGTGCGTTTTGCCGGAGCCCGTCGGTCCTGCTATGACGCAAGTGAAGGGATGCTGCCAACGGAGGTCCATGGTTGGAGGTGTATCCGTTGTCGTGGTAATCCGCTCTTGTAAATTTGGTACGAGTGAACTGAAGTGGTGGGTACAACGTCGGTCGTCGTCTGTTCACTGCGAGTGGTGATGGGGGTGGGTACAACGTCGGTCGTCGTTGTCGGTTCACTGTGAGGGATGAAAGCCGTTGGGTTTTCAGACGTAGTGGGTGTACTTGGTGTAGATGTTGACTCTATACTTGGTGTGGAGCTCGACGTGGCTTGTACACGGGGTGTGGTGGTGACTGGGCTCGATACGGGGTTGACTGGTGCTACCTGTAGACCGGTTTCACTGGTGGCTGGTGTTCTCAATTGGTTAAGTAACGTGCTGACATAGGCTACGTCGTAAAACACACCTCCGTACAACACACTCAGCAGGGTTAGCAGTATCACCACAAAGCCCACTTGCGCTTTGCGCGTTTTGGGAGACGCTGTGTTCAGAGGCGGCTGCTGTTTGTCCATAGCACTGTGGTCGGACGTGGAATGAAGGATGACGATAGTGGTGTCTGGCTATATAGTCGTTTCACCTAGTTGGCAGCGACCCAGGAATTGAAGGAACTGGGCCAGCCTGGCCATTTGAAGAAAGGAGACAGTTTGCCACGTCCGCGTTCCGTTTTCAAAATCTGCTCCACCGTGTAGTAGTCTTGCTGTATTTTTACGACAGGCTGTTATTCCGTCTCGTAAAACGTCCCTAGCAACGGTTCCCCTTGGAGATCTTCCCAGTTCATAGACTCGCTGCTGTCGGGGTAGGCGCCGTTTAATCAGGAAGCGCTCATCGGTCCAATTGGGCAAGTAACTTTCCTCAAATTGACCTTTGACTTTACTGATCCGTACAGGGTCCCCGACCTTGTACACCGCCTTCGGCGTTCGCTGCGATGGCCTGGGGTACAAGACACGCCGGACTTAGGCTTCATTGCGTTGGGTCACGGTAATGGGGGCTCTCTCTATACTCCGATGATAGGCTCGATTGTAACCACTCACAAGTTTCGGGAGAGCATCGATGTACCGCCTTGTATTCTTATAGGTGAAATATTTATACATGCGGCCTTTGAATGTCCTGTTGAACCTTTCCACCACGGAAGCCTTGGTCTCGTTGTACGTATGGAAGAAAAACACCTCCCGTTTCTTGAGAAAGGCTTGGAACGGTATGTTGAGGAATTCCTTGCCTTCGTCGGTTTGCAAATACAAAGGTTTGCGCCCGATCTTGAAGATGTCTTCGAACGCCGCTATGAGATTCGCCCCCGTTTCCGTCCGTATGGGTACCACCCACGCATACTTCGATAGGATATCGATGCACGTCAAGATATACCGATTCCCATCGTTGTGTTTGGCAAAGGCGCTCATATCGACCATATCCGCTTGCCACTGGGCATCTATTCCTCCCAAAATGGCGACGGACAGCTCGATGTAAGGTATAGGTGTCTTGTTTTCTTAACCAATCTCGGACTTGGGCACGTTGTATCCCCTGGGGTTTGGCCGCTCGATAGAGAGCCGACAAGACACGCCGGACTCTACTGTCGGGACTGTAGTATAAGTTATCCAACACCTTCTCCCAGCGCTTCATGGTGACAAAATGTGATGGACCCTGGCTCTATCGTTTATTTGTGACGGGTATATATTGGGCCGGAGTTTCTTTCTGATTTTCTTCGTTGGCTTCCACAGTATCCATGGTAAATGACCAGTCCAACTCGTCTGATGACCGCTTGATAAGCACTTCATCCACATCTACCACGGCATCTTCCAATGCAGACCATAGATCAGGGTGAAGGGTAAAATGCACTGTGCCTCCATCTAGCCGAGCCAATTGAGCAAAGAAAGGGCCGCGTCGGATGTACACATCGTGACACAAGTGATAAGGTCGTCGTCCAGTTCACCAGACAACACCCGTTTGAATTTGGTTCAGCCCTCTCGGGACAGACGAATGTGAGCCGGGCACGGTTGTGTAGGGTCTGCATCACAGATGTCTCCCACCTCCTCCATGATATCGACCTTATCCGCATACATGTGGAGGAAAACCTCGGGGGTCAAGCGGAGATACGCCAGTATTATATGCTTCGCCATGGTCAGTACGTGAATGGTACCAGATGTGACTGTCTCTCGCATTTATAGGGAGAACCCCGTGAGATCAAAGGCTCAGGTGGTAATGTCACTGGGCTGACTGAGTCTAGCCGAGTAATCAATGGCATCGTCTTCGGGTTCATGGCTAGACAGTTGTTCTCTCAGGGCACGAGCCCACTCCAACTCGTCTGATGACCGCTCGTCCGGTGTAAACAGCTGGTCCACGATAGGCACCACTTTCTCGAAGGCTATCCACAGATCGGGGTCTAGGGTGAAGCTTCGCGTAGGGTCTTGGTAGCGGCCCAGGCGTGGTTAGAAAGTCCACGGTATACGTAGATGGCATTATCTATGTGGATGAGGTGTCCATTGAGCTCGCAGCTCAACACCCGTTTAAATTTGGTCCAGCCGTCACGGTGTAGCGTAAACGTATTCGATACGGTCTCAGCGGGCGACCAGCAAATATCTCCACGGTCTTCCACGGGGGTGACTATCTTCATAGACGTGTAACCCCACCCGGGGTGTAAGGGGAAGGATGGCTCGTAGGACGGGTGACATGCTTGCTCCAATGACGATCGTTGAATGACACACACTCTGTCTGACCCTCGTATTTATAGTCAGGTCCCACTGTCAATGCCACAGCGCCAGGGTCAATAGGCCACAGACTATTGTGAGGCCAACCAGCCGGCGCTGGTTCCGGCGTGAGCGCTCGTGGTGCATAGCCCGAGCATCAAGGATGGCTGTCATAGTCCAGTAATGGTGAGTCATGGAACACCTCTCCATCGAGTGCACTCTGTCGAGGACCGCTTCTGTGAACTCGTTCAGGATCTGGCGTCTCCCCTCGTTGTCGTCGCCATCTGCAAACATGGACCGAACCACTGCTCGGTAACCCGTGAGTGAATTCACCACGGTGGCATGCTGTAAAATGCTAATCGCATAGGGCTGGATCTCCGTCATGGCTCTGCAACCGTAGAAATGAAGGTGTGGGATCCAGAGAGACGTGTTTTATAGACTAGGTCACACATGCGCGCCTGGACGTCGGGTGTAGTCCGTGATACGTACTATTCTGATGGGTTAGTCCAAAAAAGAGAGCAACAGCAACAACACAGATTACAGGTCAATCCTTTTATTATGCGTGAATAACCTGTGAACATCATAAGAATGCATGTAATAACCTGTCTATAGGGGTTTCCCACAATGGCGTTCACCTTCGTGTCTTTTCGGGTACGTCCGTGTCTTTTCGGTAAAGTCGGTGTCTTTTCGGTAAAGTCGGTGTCTTTTCGGTAAAGTCGGTGTATTTTCGGTAAAGTCCGTGTCTTTTCGGTAAAGTCCGTGTCTTTTCGGATCGGTGACGTCCGTGTCTATTATCCGGGAACTTCGCGTCTGCGCCTGCAATGGGGCATGTATGAGGGTCTTCATGCGGCTCAGTCGTACACCAGTACACCCGTCTCGATCCTCGACTTGGGGTAGAGTGTGCTAAAAATAGATCACCAGCTAGCGTGCTATAAAAGGGAAGTGGCCTTGCCGTTTCATCAGACACTCTGTCAACCACCAAGATGTTTACTTGCACAACTTGCCAGAAGCAGTTTACTCGCCTAGATAATTTACGACGCCACGAGGCCTCCACCTACAACGATGCACGATATAATTGTATAACCTGCGCACGGTAATTTAATCGGGAGGATGATTTACTGCGCCACGAACGCTCATTCCACAAGGGCGCGACGGAACAATGTAAGGATTGTGGTCAACTCTTCAAACGACGCAGTCAGTTAAAACGTCTCCACGGTTTTGGCGACAACTTCCTACTGAAGAGGAGCCGCGGAAGGTCAGACCCAGTGAAGATAAGCCCGGGGAGACGAACGCCACTGGTGATGCGATGACGGAGAGCCCACCTATACCCACAGTTGGGAAGAGCCTGGATTTCCAGCCGGACCCCACCGTTACGGTGTCGAGTCATACGTCATACATCGAACATTTTCTGGACGAGCCCATAAATGTTCCTAGCGATCCCTTACCCGAATATCATCCAGAGAGTGACATCTCTCGGCGCCATTGGACCATGACACGGCACTGTTTCCACCGTCATCGCCCTATTCAAGATATCTACAATTTCCCACTGACCAAGCTCACCCATCTACGCAGCTACGTGGAAACCATCTTCAATGACCAACCTACGGCCTTCACATTAAATGTAGCATTTGGGTACATCTTATGCCATAAGGTGACGGGTGAATTGCGCTATTTCTATTCCAGTGCCATCAACCCAGTGTACGACCAACCGTTTACCATCATTAACCGGAGGTCACTAGAGATGATGCTGGACCAAGTGGAACAATTGGATGTCTTGGGATGGGCCCAACAACGACCCAACACCAAGTGGACAGTGAAGAGGGTGCCCAATGTTACGTTTTTCCTTACCAAGCTGATCCACCACTGCCATCGGTTGAATGCGTCACTCGTGCACTGATGAATACTCAGAATGCGCAAACAACTATCTGAGGATATGTGGCCTCAACGGTATCCTGGCCTGCCCGCCGATGATTAGAATAAACGGTTCAGAGCGAACATGGCCGAAGATGGAACTTTCTGAAATGGAGACTTCTGATTGGACAAGAATACATCTAACGGACAGGAACGAATATGACAGATACAAATGGTGGCCTCTGATTGGGCAAGAGTCTTTTTGAGTTGTAAACATACCCAACGCGGCTCCCCAGCGTGGGTATGATGTAACATTGGGGAAAATAAACTATATGAAAAAACTTCTTGTTGTTGTTGTTCTCTCATGTGTCATCCTTGTTGTTGTTGTTGTTGTTCTCTCTCCGGTCTATATCATGGCGTCAAGGCGTTATGTAAGAGCGTTAAGGCGTAACTACGAGCGTTGACGGTCGTCACTGCATTTCGAAGAATTAGTGACAATTCCATGGAATATATAGAAAATCAGAACTTCTGAGCTATTTCACCAGGGCGTTGAAGCGTTAAGCTTGGCGTTGGCGGGCGTTGCTACAATATGACACCTCATACGACGCATTCGGACCAAGATTAGAGAACAACGCAAAGTATTGGTAGTTCAAGGCAATATCTCTGGACGCCTTCCCTTGAGGAAAGAGATTCTGGGTCAAATAGATGACGGACAGATTCTGATGATGGGATCCTTTCCACATACCCCCCAAAATGCCTGTTTTCTCTACTACGGCCAGGCTGCGCATGCGCAGATTGACGCGACTTGCACTGAAAAACACGCCATTCTGACTACCCCTCACAAGCTTCACATTGATACCTCACACGACCCATTCGAACCGTGAATAGCCCATCTCTACCCCCAAACACACACCCACATACCCCCCAAAATGCCTGCTTTCTATACTACGACCAGGCTGCGCATGCGCAGACTATTGAACACGGACGAACCATTAGCGTAGTCAAGTGCTCCTCCACGACAGCTTCAAAATAAGACTTCACTCGACCCGATCGGATCATTAGGGACTCACCTAGACCCCAACACGGCCACCCCGTATGGGCCTATACACCCATAGCCATGCAGTATAGGCCTATGGGCCTACCCAGGCCTCGGTGACTTTTTCCAAAAATTTCACCGTTTCGCTCCGCGATACTTCCTATCATGTTCTAAATGACGAGACGTGAAAAACAAATCCAAACAACCCTACCGCAAATGTATAGAAGTACGTTTCCCAGGGGGGACAATCATTGATCCGATACCCCCAGTATGGGACTATATGGGTCTATATGGGGCTATATCGTACTTTTTCGAAAATTTCACCGATTCGCTCCGGGACACTTCCTATCATGTTCTAAATGACGAGACGTGAAAAACAAATCCAAACAACCCTACCGCAAATGTATAGAAGTACGTTTCGCAGGGGGACAAACATTGATCCTATACCCCCAGTATGGGACTATATGGGTATATATGGGTCTCGGTGATTTTTTTCAAAAATTTCACCGATTCGCTCCGGGATACTTCCTATCATGTTTGTCTTGACGAGACTAAGAAAACGAGACCCCCCCCCCCAACCTATACCGCAAATGTCGAGTAGCAGGTTTCCCAGGATGGTCCTATACCCTCCATACCCCATATAGGCATTTTCACGTAATTTAGGATAAAGTCCGTGTTCCGTATTTTTCAGGAAAAATTTTACATGCACCCACCCATGCTTGAAATATACTTCACTTTGATACCTCATACAACTCCATCGGCCCATTAGGCGCTCCCCTAGCTCCAAAAGGTCTAGCAGGACCCATACAAGGTCCAGTTTTCGACACTAGGTGACCACATCCCGACGAAATGGCCAGTTTTCGACACCAGATGTGCCGCCATCTTGAACATACGTGCCCCCATCTTGGATATGGCCTATAATGCACCTGGTCAAAATACTCGCTTCTGATTGGCTGAGAGCTCTGTGACGGATTAGAAATACTCGCTTCTGATTGGACGAGAGCTCTGCATTGCGTCTGCGCATGCGCAGATATTCCTACCGCATACCCAACCCATCAGATGCCCCTTCACGAATACTTCACTTTGATACCTCACTCAACTCCATCGGCCCATTAGGGACTCCCCTAGCTCTCAAAAAGTCTATTTTCATACCCTTGGGACACCGCGCATGCGCGGAATGACGCTATTTCAACCCCACACCCAACCCATTAGATGCCCCTCACATAAGCTTCACTTTGATACCTCACTCGACCCCATCGGCCCATTAGCGCCTCCCCTAGCTCCAAAACGTCTATTTCCATACCCTTGGGCCACCGCTCATGCGTAGAATGCCGATAGTTCAACCTCACACCCAGCCCATCAGATGCCCCTCCACGAATGCTTCACTTTGATACCTCAGTCGATCCCATCGGACCATTAGGGGCTCCCCTAGCTCCAACACGGCTATTTTCATACCCTTGGACCACCGCGCATGCGCAGAATGCCGATATTTCAATCCCATACCCAGTCCATCAGATGCCCCTTCACGAATGCTTCACTTTGATACCGCACTCGACCCCATTGGACCACTAGTGGCTCACCTAGCTCCAACACGGCTATTTTCATACCCTTGGGCCACCGCGCATGCGCAGAATGACGCTATTTCAACCCACTAGTCCAGTCAGATGCCCCTTCACCTAAGCTTCACTTTGATACCTCATATGACCCCATCGGACCATTAGGGGCTCCCCTAGATGCCAAAACGTCTATTTCCATACCCTTGGGCCACCGCGCATGCGCAGAATGCCGATATGTCAACCCCACACCCAGCCCATTAGATGCCCCTTCACATAAGCTTCACTTTGATACCTCACTCGACCCCACTGGACCATTATTGGCTTCGCTAGATGCCAAAACGTCTATTTCCATACCCTTGGGCCACCGCGCATGCGCAGAATGCCACTAGTTCAACCCCACACCCAGTCCATCAGATGCCCCTTCACGAATGCTTCACATGGATACCTCATATGACCCCACTGGACTATTAGGGGCTCCCGTAGCTCTCAAAACGTCTATTTTCATACCATTGGGCCACCGCGCATGCGCAGAATGATATTCCTACCGCAGACCCAGCCCATCAGATGCCCCTTCACCTAAGCTTCACTTTGATACCTCATATGACCCCATCGGACCATTAGGGGCTCCCCTAGATGCCAACACGTCTATTTCCATAGCCTTGGGCCATCGCGCATGCGCAGAATGACGCTATGTCAACCCATTAGTCGAGTCAGATGCCCCTTCACATAAGCTTCACTTTGATACCTCACTCGATCCCATTGGACCATTATTGGCTTCGCTAGCTCCAAAACATCTTCACATTTTCAATTTAAATACTACACTAACGTTCCGTCATTTACCTTGACTTAACGAATAGGGTAAACTGTTCAGACCGGGAAACGCACGTGATGGCATATAGCCAATCAAGATAGGAGCTTGCCAACACCGAGCTGCTAGGGTTTTCTTTGATGTCTGCTCGTGTGATCTCCAAATATGGCAAGTGGTGGGTGTATTGATGTTAATTTCCTTCGAATAGCCAATCAAATTTGAATTTTAAAGAGGTCATACATTGCACTTCTCCTAATATGGACCACGAAATATTTATAGCGCTATGACATCACCAGACCTGTATTCTGATCAGATAATGTGTTACGTTCAGCCAAGGCAACACGTGTAGTGTTAGACTTGGTTAAGCGAAGATGGCTCCAAAACGGCTATTTCCATACCCTTGGGCCACCGCGCATGCGCAGAATGGCGATATTTCAACCCCACACCCACCCCATCAGATGCCCCTTCACCTAGGCTTTACTTTGATACCTCACTCGATCCCATTGGACCATTTGTGGCTCCCCTAGCTCCAACACGGCTATTTCCATATCCTTAGGCCACACGAGTTGTCTCCCTTGCGTCAATGTGTGCAGATGGCGCTACTGTCGACGCCGTGATATGGAAAGGGCATCCCCACACCATCCTGGAGCCGCCATTTTGTTTGTTGTTTTCTTGCGGAGATACACGGGACAATAAACACTCGACCCTAGGGTGGTACAGATGCTAGACTGATCCTATTAACATGGTACAACACCTATAGATTATGTTTAATTGAGCTGCGTGTATACGGTGAGTGAAGACTCGTCCAACACGTATAGATTAAGTTGATGACTATAAGTTCTATGTAGCGCGCTGCGGCCGGGGGAAACCCCCCAGGCACAGTGTACATTCCGTGGGACTACTTTTCTACCCGCGGAGGCAGACCACATCACCACCAGACCGCATCACCGCGGATGTATACATGGAACTATTTTTGACCTTTGTCCCGGAACTATAGCCTAGACAGGTCAGTCATGCCTTGATCACGTGATCGTCATGGGGAAACCCCCACTGGGGAATCCCCCCTGGGAAACCCCGCCCCAGTTCCGCCCCAATGTGACGTCATTAAGTAGGTCAAGTTAAGTCAATTTCAGTAGAGTATACTACTTGTGTACGAGTCAACGTGATATTATGACCGTTTTCGAGTTTTTGAGCTTTTTCAAACAAATAGATACTAATTTGAATTCAATCTGCGGGAGAGGAATCTCTTACTCATGCAGAAGCATTGGTGTGTTTTTCGTGTCCAAAGCATATTCGGGTCGTGCCTGTGTCCCAGATGAAAACCGCGCTTTTTGGTGTCCATGAGTGACCAATTATGGACGTTTTACGAAATAGATCAGTTTTGCGGGAAAACTATTTCATCTGAAATTACTTAATCCACTAACCAAATTTCTGACAGTTTTGAGAATTTTTTGTGTGCCAAAACGTTGTCTACTTTGAGCAATGCTTCCATTTCATTAGAAAAACTTTATCCAACGAAGCTGAAATTGTGTAAAAGTATCTGTAATTATCATCTCTTCAGACCAGTAAAATAGTAGTCAATTCCGTGAAAGATGTGTATGCAAGAAAACGAAACGGCCATAATGGAAGACGGCCTTGATAGCACGGTGACCAGTACGGATCACATGCAAATCATGACACTACAAACTAAAATGCGTTTAATTGTTCGAACATGTCACTGGGGTGATTATCAAGTGATGTGATGCTCTCAAACTTCTCACACATTCGAATCATTTCAGGCGCAGTGGATGGTTCTCGCTTGTTCTATTCGAGATGATGTTGTGTGGATTATTTTGTATATGAGCGCATATATACATTTCGCTGAGGAGGTTATTCGGCCAATTAGTATCACAGAACTTTCGCAATACACACATCCAATATTGCTTCCACATCTGTGAAAGCTGATTCCAGGAGAACAAATTGAATACTCAACACTTTTTTTTACAACATATTCCGAATCACTATAGTCATATTTGGCTGTAATGACGCTAAACTGACATGCTTTATCTCCTTACAGAGGCTGTTTTTACACCCCAAAACGGGAGACTTGCAGTATTCTTGCTCAATCAATATGCATAAAAGGAATGACCTGATCCAAGTTCGCCTTGTCCACGCATATGAGGCGCCGTTTGTCACTTTCTGACTTAATCTATTTATTTATAAATATCTGGTATTTATCAGCCAGATATATAAATCCGTTAAACATGAAGGTGAAATTAACACTGGTTTTAGTAAATTTTAAATCCTATATCAGCGAAAATAATGCGTGAAAGATTTATAAATACCTATTTTAGATGGCTTGATATATATATCTCTAGTTACATTATTTTTTTGGATATAAATTTATTCGATATCCTCGATCAACGATCACGTATTTATATATTCGACGAAACGTATCTTGCTGATATATATATATATTTCAAATTGTGTTGTTGGAGATATATATATCCTGTCATCGCCAAAGTTCTGATATATAAATCTTGAACTGAGAAAGTTGTGGATATATATATCCTAGTGAAACATGCTAATGAGCTGCGATACGTATTACCCCCAAACTGCTGATGTCACCCGAAGCTCTCCAAGTCTTATCTTTACTGCGCTGGCACGTGTCATGGGTGGGCGAACACTGAACAGTCTTTCCACAGAGTCCCGTTGTATTGTAAACTGGCACTAATATGTGAACCATCTTTCAATGTTATAGGGGAAATTTCTTTAGGCAGTTCTTGTACTCCCATCATGGAGTAATAATAAATTCTATGCTCCCATGATGCAGTCAACAAGTTTAATCCAACGATATTTTACTACAGGTAAAACGAAGATAGAACGATTTCAGATAAGGCATATAATTATGCTGTCTAATTTTTATAAAGAAATGAATATTTTACTTTTGATTTTCGTTTTCGGTAATTTCGGAAATTGAAATATAGAAGTGTTAAGTTCTGCTTATTTGGTGTTTGATTTTTCACTTTGGCAAGTCAAGCCTAAGCGAAAACTTTAAGTTCATTTTTTTTAAATTGTGGTTTTCCGACTTTTTGAAAAGACCAAGATGATGTGAAGGTAGCATGGCTTTTACGTGAGAAAAAACCCTTCCTGTTACGTTTATGTTTGTGTCATTAGCACAGACAAAATAAGGATATAAGCCTACCGCAATATCAGTTCAGTCAATATGACGTAGGGGGCCTACCGTAATAGTCGGGCGACAAAATGTCGAAATTTGTTTTGGCCTTCTCATATATTTTAGTAGCAGTTTACTAATTTTATATCACCTTTACATATATCGAAAAATCCTGTTAAATTGTATACAACCAAAAACCAAAACAGCCAAAAGTCATTTGAGAGGAAAATCGATTAGGTCGAGGCTCCTGATTGAATATTTACAGATTATAATCTATGCATGAAGAGCAGTTTAAGTTACGTTTTATAAAACATGCGGATAGAAAATCCATGCATGAACGTATACAAGGCTAACAGCAGAAGGAGTTTACTAGGGTAGGTAAAATCCTATAATAATTCAATCACCAAATACAATAACCTTTAATTTCATGAACACAATTCAAATCAGTCGTCTAATAAATTTGTTAATCCTCTAGACTCATTGAGATAACCAAGAAATAATATTTCATCTGCATGATTTCTGGCCATTTTGTCAACTTGCTATTCTAATAAATTTTATCACGCCCTGACTTTTTGGTGAGATATTTCACTTCTTACGATTGAATTATTAGAGGGTTTACTGCAAACGCCGCACCATCTTTGATGATAACTAACGCCGGTGGAGACTCGTGTCCACTATATGACAATCAAGATTTTGTACAAACATTTCCCCCGGCGGATAAACATAAACTTATTGTCAGTGGACCATAAATTTTGACAACTTGACATTTCTTGCCCTGGTCATTTCTAAAACCACAGCAAAACCGACGACGTCACCAGTTACTCATTAGCATATCTTACTTAGGATATATATATCCAATACTTTCTCAGTTAAGGATTTATAAATCAGAACTTTGGCGATGACAGTATATATATATCTCCAACAACAGATTTTGAAATATTTATATATCAGCAAATACGTTACGTCGGATATATAAATAAGCGACTGTTGATCGAGGATATATATATATATTGAAGAAATTTATATCCAAAAACTAACATAACTAGAGATATATATATCTCATATAGTTTCAAATACGTATTTATAAATCTTTCACGTATTATTTTCGCTGATATAGGATTTAAATTTTACTAAACTCAGTGTTTATTTCATATCCATATTTAACGGATTTATATATCCGGCTGATAAATACCAAATATATATAAATAAATAAATTAAATCAGAAAGTGACAAACGGCGCCTCATACACGCAAAATTGCCAGAACTACTCAGTCGATCGGATTGTATACCAAGAAGAAAGAAAATTAGTTTACTCCCAACTTAATATTACCTCTGTGAATCCAGTTTTATCCCGATATTTTATTTTTAAGGAAAATTATATTTTTCATCAGTACAATATTCAACTGCACAATACACAACCAATTTAATTAAAATTAAATCCTATCTGCTCCCCAATTTGGATATGAGTAGTAGGGAAAGGACGGCACAGACCGTATTGACCTACTTTTTTGTTCCCACCGGTGGAGGATTGAGGAGGAACTTGATCACGTGATCAAGGCATGTCTAGATGGTGGGAGTGTGTTCAAAATGGCGGCCTGTGGGAGGTGGTGGTGGGTTTAAAATGGCGGCCTGTGGGTGGTGGTGGTGGGTTTAAAATGGCGGCCTGTGGGTGGTGGTGGTGGGTTTAAAATGGCGGCCTGTGGGTGGTGGTGGTGGGTTTAAAATGGCGGCCTGTGGGTGGTGGTGGTGGGTTTAAAATGGCGGCCTGTGGGTGGTGGTGGTGGGTTTAAAATGGCGACCTGTGGGAGGTGGTGGTGGGTTTAAAATGGCGGATTGTAGAAAAACGTATAAAAGGAGGCCATTTTTAGGGGTGTATTCATTGCACTACCTGCCTGATTGACCTGACCAGCCTGCCTGCCTGCCTGCTTCACCTCTAGTCTGCCTGTCCAGCCTGACTGCCTGCCTGCCTCTAGCCAGCCTGCTTGCCTGCTTGTATGAGCTGTGGAGAACCTTTTACTTTTTTTGTCCCCCGCCGCAACGCGGCCGGGGACTTTAAAATGGTTCTTGCTTCTATGTGTCCGTGCATGCACGGACAAATAGTTCGTAAGCAATAACTTCTAAATGCTTTGTCGGATTCATCCGAAATTTGGCATCTGCATTCTTTGCGACAAGACGTCTCTTGGTATTACGTTTCAGCAAGATCCGCCTGTAGGTGGCGCCACCACTGGGGTCTTGCTTCTATGTGTCCGTGCAAATACTTTGTAAGCAATAACTTCTAAATGCTTTGTCGGATTCCTCCGAAATTTGGCATCTGGATTCTTTGCGACAAGACGTCTCTTGGTATCACGTTTCAGCAAGATCCGCCTGTAGGTGGCGCCACTGGGTCTTGTTCTTTATGTCCGTGCATGTCCGTGCAAATACTTCGTAAGCGATAACTCCTGAATGCTTTCTCGGATTCCTCCGAAATTTGGCATCTGCATTCTTTGCGACAAGACGTCTGTTGGTATTACGTTTCAGCAAGATCCGCCTGTAGGTGGCGCCACTGGGTCTTGTTCCAATCTTTAGTGCATGTCCGTGGATGTTCGTGCAAATGCTTCATAAGCGATAACTCCTAAATGCTTTGTCGGATTCCTCCGAAATTTGGCATCTGCATTCTTTGCGACAAGACGTCTGTTGGTATTACGTTTCAGCAAGATCCGCCTGTAGGTGGCGCCACTGGGTCTTGTTCCAATATTTAGTGCATGTCCGTGCAAATACTGCGTAAGCGATAACTCCTAAATGCTTTGTCGGATTCCTCCGAAATTTGGCATCTGCATTCTTTGCGACAAGACGTCGCTGGTATTACGTTTCAGCAAGATCCGCCTGTAGGTGGCGCCACTGGGTCTTGTTCCAATCTTTAATGCATGTCCGTTCATGTTTGTTCAAATCCTTCGCGAGCGATAACTTTCGAACAATTTGTCGGATTTCTTCGAAATTTGGTAAATGCATTCCCTGCGACAAAACACCGTTGGTGATGCGTTTCAGCAAAATCCACCCGGAGGTGGCGCCACTAGAGTTCATTCCATTATTCCATGCTGCAAGTGATAACTTAGAAACACTTGGTCGAATTTCTTTGAAATATCCTACATATGTACCTTTCTGGGTAACATGAGAAACGTTGCGGCTCATCGGATTCTTCTCAAATTTGGCATGCATTTACCATGCCAGGAGCTGTTGCTTGGGATTGCCTTTCGCTCACTTGCACTCACAGGTGGCGCCACCTGGTGGCAACATCACAAATTCGTTTCCGGGTAATAACTTGAGAACTAACCATCGGATTCTTCTCAAATTTTGTATGAATGTACCGTGACATAAGATGTCGCTTGATAATGCATTTCACTGACTTGCGCCTAGAGGTGGCGTCACCTGGTGTCAAAATCTAAATTTGGTTTCTGGGCAATAACTTGAGGACCCTCATCGGATTCTTCTCAAATTTGGTATGCAGATGTCCCCACGATACCATGTTCCTTGGGATTGTATTTTTCCCGCTTCTGCCTACAGGTGGCGTCTCCTGGTGGAAAAATTTGTTTCCGGGCAATAATTTGGCAACTGCTCATCAGATTATTCTCAGATTTTGTATTTATGTGACCCACCCCAAATAACATGAACACCGGTGGGCATCTAGTACCGGCAATAACTTGAGGACCCCTCTTCAGAGTCTCAAAGTTCATATGCCGATACCATGACATGAGATGTCATTTGGGATTGCGTTTTGCCTGCTTGCACCTACAGGTGGTGACTCCTTGTGGCAAAGTCTAAATTTGGTTTCTGGGCAATAGGTTGAGGATGCCTTCATATTCTTGTCAAATTTAGTTTGCAGATAATATGCCATGAGTTGTCTCTTGGGGTTGCATTTCGGTTACATAATTTTCATGCTACATGGTAAAGAAAATATATTACAGTAGCAATCAACATTCAGTCAGCCATTCGGAGTTGATCTCAAAACCTGGGAAGGTGGAAAGACCCCTCTGCTTCTTACGCCTGTGAAGTAGCTGTTGCCATCCTCCTGAATATCTTCTGAACCCGACAGCGCTTATAAATATTGCTGCCATTTTGGCGGGGGACCTAGCATCCTCTGGCTGCTTGTTTAAAAATATCTATGCTAGGAAATCCCCCCCCCCCAACCTTCTCGAAATTTTTCAGCTTAGGTCTTTAGGAGAACAGTGACAAAAAGACATCACAGTTATTTCCCTATATTATGGAAACTTTTAGCGGCCAAGTTTAGTATCTATAGGTAGGCATTTATATGTTGGCAGAATTTTCTCGTGTAACTCAAACCATCCTTCACATGGATCAGCTGTTTTTATGTCAACAAAACAGCTCTATTTTTAGTTTCATTCGCGCGATTGCATGGACGTCCACTGCCGGTTTTGGATCATTTATCAATGCAAATTTCACGTATTTTCTCAAGCAGCTCATGACATATAAAGCTCCAATAATTCTCCACATATGCAGTCCTCCGGGATGTTTTTGCCAGCAACTTGACAAGGAGCACGGAATGGGACACCGTACATTTGTTCTACGTTACACATTCCCGCTACATCATGAAATATCCGTACACCATCACTATATATGCCTACGATCTTACTATTTATAGAGTTTGTCGCTCAAAATCACTCATTGACTTTATCAAGAAGAATTACACCATGCCTCGCGCATGGCTCAGCTGAGATTACAGCGTAGTACTGCCAGCACCAACAACGAACTGGGAGACGACATGATCCAACAATTGACTAAACAGACAAGATCTCTCCTACCCGTACGTCTCAATTTATCACGTATTTTTCTCAAACAGCTCATGACATATAACGCTCGAGTAAGTCTCCACATATGCAGTCAGTCCTCCGGCATATTTTCCCAGCAACTTGACAAGGAACACGGAATGGGACACCGTACATTTGTACTACGTTACACATTCCCGCTACATCGTGAAATATCCGTACACCATTTCTGTCTCTCTTACCTGTACGTCTCAATTTATTTCAAACTGTTCACAATACATTCTAGAATAATATGATGCACGAATTTGAGCTATGATAAAGTACGGACGTATGGGTTAAAACCACTATAGAAACCACGCACTCATTGGTTTAGAAATAGTTCGGGTGGTGGACCTGTGGTCATTGAGAAAGGATCGGAGCCTCCAAGAGCGGAGGGTGAGTGGAGAGACGCAGAAAATCTAGACAAGTTTTGGCCATTATCCGTCTAATTCAGCAAAATCAAACCGTTCGCACAAGCATTATACCCCAGCTCGTTAGTTGGGATAATAAATTCCAGTTCTGCGAGCTCGACGGACGTTACTCTGACTCTCGAGATGTTTGAAGCTCGTTCCAAATAAGCACCATGGTGCTAGTACACTGCCAACAATATAGCAAGGATATGTCATTGAAATCTTCACAATCATATTTATGAGATTAAGCACCATGGTGCTAGTACAAAGCCAGAGTATTATGACGATATATCATTGAAAACTTTCTAAACATATTTATGAGATTAAGCACCATGGTGCTAATACACTGCCACACTATAGTGAGGATATGTCATTGAAAACTTCACAATCATATTTTTCAGATTAAGCACCATGGTGCTAGTACACTGCCACAATATAGGGAGGATATGTCATTGAAATCTTCATAATCATATTTATGAGATTAAGCACCATGGTGCTTGTACACTGCCAGAGTTTTATGACGATATATCATTGAAAACTTCATAATCATATTTATGAGATTAAGCACCATGGTGCTAGTACACTGCCAGAGTATTATGAGGATATATCATTGAAAACTTCATAATCATATTTATGAGATTAAGCACCATGGTGCTAGTACACTGCCACAGTATAGGGAGGATATGTCATTGAAAACTTCACAATCATATTTTTCAGATTAAGCACCATGGTGCTAGTACAAGGCCAGAGTATTATGAGGATATATCATTGAAACCTTCATAATCATATTTATGATATTAAGCACCATGGTGCTAGTACACTGCCACAATATAGGGAGGATAGTCATTGAAATCTTCATAATCATATTTATGAGATTAAGCACCATGGTGCTAGTACACTGCCACAGTATAGCGAGGATATGTCATTGAAAACTTCACAATAATATTTTTGATATTAAGCACCATGGTGCTAGTACACTGCCACAATATAGGGAGGATATGCCATTGAAATCTTCATAATCATATTTATGAGATTAAGCACCATGGTGCTAGTACACTGCCACAATATAGCCAGGATATGTCATTGAAAACTTCACAATCATATTTTTCAGATTAAGCACCATGGTGCTAGTACAAAGCCAGAGTATTATGAGGATATATCACTGAAAACTTCATAATCATATTTATGAGATTAAGCACCATGGTGCTAGTACACTGCCACAATATAGGGAAGGTATGTCATTGAAAACTTCACAATCATATTTTTGAGATTAAGCACCATGGTGCTAGTACAAAGCCAGAGTATTATGAGAATATATCATTGAAAACTTCATAATTATATTTATGAGATTAAGCACCATGGTGCTAGTACACTGCCACAATATAGGGAGGATATGTCATTGAAATCTTCATAATCATATTTATGAGATTAAGCACCATGGTGCTAGTACACTGCCACAATATAGGGAGGATATGTCATTGAAATCTTCATAATCATATTTATGAGATTAAGCACCATGGTGCTTGTACACTGCCAGAGTATTATGACGATATATCATTGAAAACTTCATAATCATATTTATGAGATTAAGCACCATGGTGCTAGTACACTGCCACAGTATAGCGAGGATATGTCATTGAAAATTTCACAATCATATTTTTGAGATTAAGCACCATGGTGCTAGTACACTGCCACAATATAGCGAGGATATGTCATTGAAAACTTCACAATCATATTTTTGAGATTAAGCACCATGGTGCCAGAGTATTATGAGGATATATCATTGAAAACTTCATAATCATATTTATCAGATTAAGCACCGTGGTGCTAGTACACTGCCACAATATAGCGAGGATATGTCATTGAAAACTTCACAATCATATTTTTCAGATTAAGCACCATGGTGCTAGTACAAGGCCAGAGTATTATGAGGATATATCATTGAAAACTTCATAATCATATTTATGATATTAAGCACCATGGTGCTAGTACACTGCCACAATATAGGGAGGATAGTCATTGAAATCTTCATAATCATATTTATGAGATTAAGCACCATGGTGCTAGTACACTGCCACAATATAGGGAGGATATGTCATTGAAATCTTCATAATCATATTTATGAAATTAAGCACCATGGTGCTAGTACACTGCCACAGTATAGCGAGGATATGTCATTGAAAACTTCACAATCATATTTTTCAGATTAAGCACCATGGTGCTAGTACAAAGCCAGAGTATTATGACGATATATCATTGAAAACTTCATAATTATATTTATGAGATTAAGCACCATGGTGCTAGTACACTGCCACAATATAGGGAGCATATGTCATTGAAATCTTCATAATCATATTTATGAGATTAAGCACCATGGTGCTAGTACACTGCCACAATATAGGGAGGATATGTCATTGAAATCTTCATAATCATATTTATGAGATTAAGCACCATGGTGCTTGTACACTGCCAGAGTATTATGACGATATATCATTGAAAACTTCATAATCATTGATGAGATTAAGCACCGTGGTGCTAGTACACTGCCACAGTATAGGGAGGATATGTCATTGAAAACTTCACAATCATATTTTTCAGATTAAGCACCATGGTGCTAGTACAAGGCCAGAGTATTATGAGGATATATCATTGAAAACTTCATAAGTGTATTTATGATATTAAGCACCATGGTACTAGTACACTGCCACAATATAGGGAGGATAGTCATTGAAATCTTCATAATCATATTTATGAGATTAAGCACCATGGTGCTAGTACACTGCCACAGTATAGCGAGGATATGTCATTGAAAACTTCACAATCATATTTTAGATATTAAGCACCATGGTGCTAGTACACTGCCACAATATAGGGAGGATATGCCATTGAAATCTTCATAATCTTATTTATGAGATTAAGCACCATGGTGCTAGTACACTGCCACAATATAGGGAGGATATATCATTGAAAACTTCATAATCATATTTATGAGATTAAGCACCATGGTGCTAGTACACTGCCACAATATAGCCAGGATATGTCATTGAAAACTTCACAATCATATTTTTCAGATTAAGCACCATGGTGCTAGTACAAAGCCAGAGTATTATGAGGATATATCATTGAAAACTTCATAATCATATTTATGAGATTAAGCACCATGGTGCTAGTACACTGCCACAATATAGGGAAGGTATGTCATTGAAAACTTCACAATCATATTTTTGAGATTAAGCACCATGGTGCTAGTACAAAGCCAGAGTATTATGAGAATATATCATTGAAAACTTCATAATTATATTTATGAGATTAAGCACCATGGTGCTAGTACACTGCCACAATATAGGGAGTATATGTCATTGAAATCTTCATAATCAAATTTATGAGATTAAGCACCATGGTGCTAGTACACTGCCACAATATAGGGAGGATATGTCATTGAAATCTTCGTAATCATATTTATGAGATTAAGCACCATGGTGCTTGTACACTGCCAGAGTATTATGACGATATATCATTGAAAACTTCATAATCATATTTATGAGATTAAGCACCATGGTGCTAGTACACTGCCACAGTATAGCGAGGATATGTCATTGAAAACTTCACAATCATATTTTTTTAGATTAAGCACCATGGTGCTAGTACACTGCCACAATATAGCGAGGATATGTCATTGAAAACTTCACAATCATATTTTTGAGATTAAGCACCATGGTGCTAGTACAAAGCCAGAGTATTATGAGGATATATCATTGAAAACTTCATAATCATATTTATGAGATTAAGCACCATGGTGCTAGTACACTGCCACAATATAGCGAGGATATGTCATTGAAAACTTCACAATCATATTTTTCAGATTAAGCACCATGGTGCTAGTACAAGGCCAGAGTATTATGAGGATATATCATTGAAAACTTCATAATCATATTTATGATATTAAGCACCATGGTGCTAGTACACTGCCACAATATAGGGAGGATAGTCATTGAAATCTTCATAATCATATTTATGAGATTAAGCACCATGGTGCTAGTACACTGCCACAATATAGGGAGGATATGTCATTGAAATCTTCATAATCATATTTATGAGATTAAGCACCATGGTGCTAGTACACTGCCACAGTATAGCGAGGATATGTCATTGAAAACTTCACAATCATATTTTTCAGATTAAGCACCATGGTGCTAGTACAAAGCCAGAGTATTATGACGATATATCATTGAAAACTTCATAATTATATTTATGAGATTAAGCACCATGGTGCTAGTACACTGCCACAATATAGGGAGCATATGTCATTGAAATCTTCATAATCATATTTATGAGATTAAGCACCATGGTGCTAGTACACTGCCACAATATAGCGAGGATATGTCATTGAAAACTTCACAATCATATTTTTCAGATTAGGCACCATGGTGCTAGTACACTGCCAGAGTATTATGAGGATATATCATTGAAAACTTCATAATCATTTATGAGATTAAGCACCATGGTGCTAGTACACTGCCACAATATAGCGAGGATATGTCATTGAAAACTCCACAATCATATTTATGAGATTAAGCACCATGGTGCTTGTACACTGCCGCAATATAGCGAGGATATGTCATTGAAAACTTCACGATCATATTTATGAGATTAAGCACCATGGTGCTAGTACACTGCCACAATATAGCGAGGATATGTCATTGAAAACTCCACAATCATATTTATGAGATTAAGCACCATGGTGCTTGTACACTGCCGCAATATAGCGAGGATATGTCATTGAAAACTTCACAATCATATTTATGAGATTAAGCACCATGGTGCTAGTACACTGCCACAATATAGCGAGGATATGTCATTGAAAACTCCACAATCATATTTATGAGGTTAAGCACCATGGTGCTAGTACACTGGCACAACATAGCGAGGATATGTCACTGAAAACTTCACAATCATATTGATGAGATTAAGCACCATGGTGCTAGTACAATGCCAGGAAGCAGAGAAGTGGAATACAGGCGCAAAGCTCACTTTAGGGCCCTCACAATCATATTTTGATGGCATTAGCACACCACTGCGTATGCTTTAGAATAGTGCACTTTCACCATCAATGGATAGCAGTAGGAGCTAACAGTGTCAAAAGGAAAAAACCCTCACTTAAATTTAATATCTGATAAGAGGCAAAGCCAGTCTCCAGCAATGCCAGTACACTGCAAAAGCCAATGTAAAATATTTGGGAAGGCAGAGGATATGTATCATTGCAAAACTTCACAAACTGTGGTTTATGAGATACCCCTGGTGCCAGCAAGCGACCTGCCACAATATAGCGAGGATATGTCATTGAAAACTTCACGATCATATTTATGAGATTAAGCACCATGGTGCTAGTACACTGCCACAATATAGCGAGGATATGTCATTGAAAACTTCACAATCATATTTATGAGATTAAGCACCATGGTGCTAGAACAACACCAGAGTATAGCGAGGATATGTCATTGAAAACTTCACAATCATATTTATGAGATTAAGCACCATGGTGCTAGTACACTGCCACAATATAGCGAGGATATGTCATTGAAAACTTCACGATCATATTTATGAGATTAAGCACCATGGTGCTAGTACACTGCCACAATATAGCGAGGATATGTCATTGAAAACTCCACAATCATATTTATGAGATTAAGCACCATGGTGCTTGTACACTGCTACAATATAGCGAGGATATGTCATTGAAAACTTCACAGTCATATTTATGAGATTAAGCACCATGGTGCTAGTACACTGTCACAATATAGCGAGTATATGTTATTGAAAACTTCACAATCATATTTATGAGATTAAGCACCATGGTGCTAATACAACGCCAGAGTATAGCGAAGATATGTCATTGAAAACTTCACATTCATATTTATGAGATTAAGCACCATGGTGCTTGTACACTGCCACAATATAGCGAGGATATGTCATTGAAAACTTCACAATCATATTTGTGAGATTAAGCACCATGGTGCTAGAACAACGCCAGAGTATAGCGAGGATATGTCGTTGAAAACTTCACAATCATATTTATGAGATTAAGCACCATGGTGCTAGTACGCTGCCACAATATAGCGAGGATATGTCATTGAAAACTTCACGATCATATTTATGAGATTAAGCACCATGGTGCTAGTACACTATAGCGAGGATATGTCATTGAAAACTCCACAATCATATTTATGAGATTAAGCACCATGGTGCTTGTACACTGCCACAATATAGCAAGGATATGTCATTGAAAACTTCACAATCATATTTATGAGATTAAGCACCATGGTTCTAGTACACTGCCACAACATAGCGAGGATATGTCATTGAAAACTCCACAATCATATTTATGAGGTTAAGCACCATGGTGCTAGTACACTGCCACAATATAGCGAGGATATGTCATTGAAAACTTCACAATCATATTTATGAGATTAAGCACCATGGTGCTAGTACACTGCCACAATATAGCGAGGATATGTCGCCGGTAGTGTCCTCATGTCATGATGTGAGATTAAGCACCACAAGCAGCACGCCGGAGCGGGCGAGCAGCAAAGTCATTGAAAACTCACAATCAGCGGCGAGGATTGGCTGCTGGCTGGTGCTAGTACATCGCGCCACAAATAGAGGGAAGAGATACGTTACTGAAAAACTTCGCCAAACTGATGAGCTTGAGGAGCTTCTACACCATGGTGCTAGTACACTGCCATAACATAGCGAGGATATGTCACTGAAAAGTTCGCAATCATATTTATGAGATTAAGCACGATGGTGCTAGTACAACGCCAGAGTATGGCGAGGATATGTCATTGAAAACTTCACAATCATATTATGAGATTAAGCACCATGGTGCTAGTACACTGCTACAATATAGCGAGGATATGTCATTGAAAATTTCACAATCATATTTATGAGATTAAGCACCATGGTGCTAGTACAACGCTGGTGATATGAGTGATGGAGCAAGCCGTTTAAAAACTTCATGCAATCACAGCTTAAAGAGATCAGGAGCGTCACATGCGCTTCATACACTGCCACAATATAGCTGGTGATTATGTCATTGAAAATCTCTGGCCAACGACATAGAGCTTATATATTTACACTATGGTGCTAGTACAATGCCACAGTATTGTAAGAATATGTCATTCAATACACTACAATCATACTTATGAGATTAAGACTCTTGGTGCTAGTACGCTGCCACAATATAGCGAGGATTTGTCATTCCAAATTATATAACTATGCTTTGGACATTAAACACCCTGGTGCTTGTGCACTGCCACAATATAGCTAGGATATGTGATTCCAGATTATATAGCTATACTTTTGGCATTAATCACCATGGTGCTACTACACTGACACAATATAGTGAGGATACGTCATTCCAGATTATATAACCATACTTTTGAGATTAAGAAGCATTGGGACGATTCACGGGCGTATAATGCATGAGCTGGTATTGCTCAGATGGTAGGAGCTTATCTGTGGATGAGAGCGGTTGTAGGTTCGGTTCCCACCGTCGATAAGTTATTCTTTCTCTAGAATACAATTTCCCAATGAAAAATAAACAAAAATGGTTAGATTTTATCCAAATCTGATCATGACGAAGTTCGCAACAGAGTCATAACTTAAAGTTGCTGAAATGTCACAATAGGAATGCTTAGACATAGATGCATATAAAAGCCTATAGGCCTAGGCTGGAAGTTCCACTTGTAAACGGTCTTCAGTATTCTTGAACAGCACGTCAGTTTTTTTAAACATAAAAGTAAGTGAGAACAACCTATAGAGGAGGTAAACAGCTTTCCTTATTGCCCATCTAAAAGGAAACAAATGTCTCTTCTTTGTTTTCTCAGGAAAACATGTCTAAGTTGCAGATCAGGAAAAAAGATGTTCCAGCGAATTATTAGAAAGGAACCGGTTATTATTCCGTCATATTCCTATCTTGAAATCCATACCACCGATCAATATTCTTTAGCTGAAATTCTTTTTCTAAGACATATGCCTAGAGTTTTCCAGTCAGGTTTTGATTATGACTGATAATTTTAACACCTTGTGTTAAGCGGCGTTCACAGGTCTCATACATGTAGCGAGTCAGGGTCAAACAAAGTTACGACTTTTAGCGCTAAACGATATATTTCTATCTTGAAATCCATACCACTGATCAATATTCTTTAACTGAAATTCTTTTTCTAAGACATATGCCTGAAGTTTTCCTGTCAGGCTTTGTTATGACTGATCATTTTAACATCATTTGTCACGCGGCGTTCTCAGGACCCATACATGTAGCTGGTCAGGATCAAATAAATTTACGACTTTTAGCGCATATCTTGCATACTACGATATTATTTTGCTATCAGTATGCAACATTTCTAGTGCACAAACGAAAAACTCTCTTAATGACGTCAAAAACGCCGAACATCGATTTATTTTATTCTGAAAAGAAATATCTGTTTCGTACAGACAAAATACCAAAATTTTATAGAAGTGTGAGTAGTGTAAAAACGCCGGTTAGGCATCACATGTTAAATGAGAAGAGGGTATATATAAGGTATAGGCCACGTCATTCAACCTCATAAACTTTTAGTCTCGTGAACTTTTGCCCCCCTTTGATCCTTTATTCTCGTGACCTGTTATCCCCTCTATTGCATGAGGTGGATGAATTGTCTATTGTTACTGTCGGGAAAGTAGGTAGATTCCTGGATGGTATGCGACATTGTCATGTATTGGTATGGATATTGCGTGAGGAAGACCGCGACCTATCCTACGCGGTTGATGATATTCTTATCTACGCTAATTAAATTGAACAGGCGTGAATTTCGTTGCACTCATTTTAACCCGTGTACATATCATTCCAGGCAAGCATAGTACATGATTTATCCTAGCGTTGGATGAACGCACATCGGCCGATCGATGCATATCCATTGTTAGTCGGTTTGCCTCAGTGGAAAGAGTAACAAATAATGGCCTTGTTCGCCGAGGGTAAGTCCGTATGACTGAGTGACTGATACATATTCATGTCCGTGAATCCCTTCGCGGTTAAATGCAATTTGTTAACTCTGCGGAGGCGAATGGTGACGGCCCTTAAATCGTCCTACCAGTGCAGTCGTACACTATATCACCATGTGTTCACATGCAAGTACGGGTATATAGGTGATGTAACTAAATTTGGAAGAAAACGCGCATGTGCAAATTATATCATATTAATGCTCACTAATTCGAGTATCTCGAGACAAATAAACATATTAGTAACGCAATAATGGCGTCATATACCGAAAGTAGATATATGTATCTTCTGAACGTATAGCACGACTGTATCGAGTAGACTAAGCGCATTCTAGTAGAAAAGGTCGAACGCAAGAGATCATCACTACAATAGCAGTATCATGTCAGCAGACGAATACATTGGCAACGATCATAACTGGATAAAATTATACGCAGGCTAGACCTTTTTTAAGACAAGAAGCTCGTGCGAGAAGGAGACTAGTCCAACTCAAAATGTTGTAGAACGGGTTAAGGCAGAACTCGAAAGACAACGCTAGAAAGCCAGCATTTAAGTATCGCAACCAAGCGTTAAAAGAAAGCGGAAATGCTCTCTCTCCTATGCTTGCGCGATAGAGCCTAAGCAACGCGTGAAGGGGTCACGATTGGACATATTTTAATATATCAAGTGATTATATATTGCGTTATTCACCATTGCAAAACATCAGAGTCGCATATGGAGGGAGGGAAAGATGGAGGAATGATTGGAGGGAGGGTGGGAGGCATGAATGATCGAAGGGGAGGGGGAAGGGAGGAATCATTGTAGAGAAGAATGGGAAGAGGAACTACCGGTCGGAGGGATGAAGGAATGATTGGATGAAGGGGGAGTTGAATGAATGATTGAGCGGGAATA
>JAVTVY010001858.1:0-35436 GCA_036873755.1 Hanleya hanleyi | reverse complement strand
ATCAAAGTATTCGCCCTGCTCTTCTGTCAAGTGCACGGCCACCCAGTGTTGACCGGGTCGATCCATCGGGTCTGTATTCAGGACGTAAGCAGCAGGATACACACGGTCTAATGGGAACACGTGTCGGGCGAACACTCCTTGAAAGACCATGCGTGTCCCTGGATCATTCTCCAGCACGGTGCGCATCTGGTCTGTATCCATGTTAGGTGGCAAAGTCACACAGGACGTTACGGCTTTTATCGATTTGAATGATGTTGTCAAACTCAGCGTAGCAAATCACATTGATGGTTTTCGGTAAAGGTGTCCCGAAATGCAGTTCCAAGCGTAAGTTGCCTTTCTTGACGAGACTCAGTTGATGATCGTTGTCTAAGGTGGGAGTCAGATCGAAACAGAACAAGGTGTACCCTCTGCCGAAATCGTCTCGACTGATCATATTTCCCTCGTCTTGGTTGATTTGGCCAGTTGCTGTGAAGAGGTTCAGATAGCTCCGGATGTAATTGTCCGTTCCGAAATTAGGTTGTAAAGGCCGTGTCGGTACCTGTTGGCCATCCACATGCAGGGCCACGAAATTGATGTTGAACGCTTTTAGGTTGAACGGATTCCTCGAGAGAGTCCCATTATAACTCACGTTCTCCACACAGGCTAGGGTTAAACGCTTGGGCAAATCCCCCAGGAACAGGTTTTCTTGATTGACAATCATATTGCCTTGAGGAACGGAAAAGACCTTGGTCTGTACTCGTCGAATCGGGTACTGGGCTGGTTTTTTCTCCAAGGCTCTGATGTGCCCCAACTGTACACCTGGGCTCGGTTTCACTTTGCGTACAAACAGACTTGCCTCTTGGATGACAATGTTATACTCGAGGTCCTCATTCGGGGCCATCAAGGCAAACGCAGGTGTTGCGCGTACTAGTCGTATTTTGACAGGTACTCCATTCAAGAGGTATCGGTCCTGCATGAATAAGTCCGCATGCAGACGTCCCATCATATCGACCGAGTGACTCTCTGCTGTGGCATCCCCTCTCTCCGTATAGCCGTCATTATCAGGACTCGCTTCCATCTTGCCTGGGGTATCTCGGTAGAACAACGGGGCTGTCAAATACGACTTTTTAGCGTCACGCCCGTAGGATAACAGTGTTTCGATGTAGGCTCGGTACGGGTACGTGTTCGTCGAGGCGCTCACCAGCTTATCACTCAGGGCTATATCCACTTGCTGGAATAACGAATGAAGCCAGAGATTCACTGGACCCACGGGTGCATCTGCTTTGAGGACTGACCCATCTTTATTTGTGATTTTAGCTTTCACATATAGGTACGTATGGGCTAAATCCAGGTAGGCCGTATCTGCGTTGGTGATGGTGAATTCAATGGGGCCTTTGGCTGTAATGCTGGAAAGGGGCAGATGTTCCACCCATTGACCCTCTTCGGCACTGGTCTGAGTAGGTGGGACGGTCCATAAATCAAATTCACTGTTGGTAGAAGGACACAACTCGGCATGGATGAAAGCCATCTTTAAGAAAAGATATCCTTGGTCTTCGATGTGCGTCGTCCCTGGGTCGGTCGTCGACTGGTGCGTGCTCTCGGTGGTGCAGGTCTTTTATTCCCTACGGTGCGTTGTGCTTTGGCGACCAAGACGCCTCCTGCTTCTTTGGCTCGACGTTTCAGTGCTTCTTTGGGTGCCGCACTGCCCAAGACATCACCCGCGACTTGCAGTCCACTGCGCACCGCTTGTTTGCCGATCGCTTTGACCCCACGCGTCACCAAGGGCAGGAACGTTTTGACGATGCTCCCGAGTATGTTCCCCAGCCCATGTCCTCGTTGCATGCGTGTACCTGCAAAGACAGGAAAGCTACCCCCGGCCTGTTTGGTGTAATGATCGACGTAACTGGCTGTATGACATTGATAAGGCACCTTCATTATGCAAAGTGAACCGCTCGGACTTGACGGAAATGAAGTGTCAGCACCACTTTCCCACGCTCGAATGCAATCGGTTGACCGGTGTCGTCTCTTATATTGATGACGATGGAGCTAATATCGGTCTGACTCACCGGTAGATACACGATATGCCTGAAACTGTGGGTGACTTGAGCTCCATACTTGCCTTTCACCGGGCAGACGCGCAGTAGAGGTACGTTGCTGTCTCCGACAATGTGTGCATCGACTACGTCCGAGTAGATGTACAGGCCATACATACCACCACGCATGTCCATCGGGATGTGGGCTCTCTCGCCGGTGGGGCCAGCGTACCCCGGTAGATTGAGACCCAGCATTTGCTGTAGGGTAGGACTGAGTTCGACACTCACGTTGGGGCTGAGTGTGAGATTGGCCTTGTCGTTGTGTGCGTTGTAATCGAAGTCCACATGATTTTTGAAGGGGACAGATTTGATGGGTTTTGAAGTATTCGTGACGTCTCGTAGAGACTTATAATGCATCAGACTTCTCAGTCCACCCATGAACTCCTTGGGGGTATCGTATTGACCTTCGGGTAGTTTGAGTCGAGTTTCTTGTCCTTCGTAGGTCACCTCGTACCATACTTCATTGGCTCGCACGTTGTACCACGAGAAAGGGTATTGGATATCCACGAGTCCACTTCCCAGCGTCCAGGTAAATGCAACGGTTGCGGTAACTGGGTCACGTACTTGGTCAAGCTGTTGTCAGGAAACACATCAGCCGAGCTGTTACTGTGTAGGGTGAGGTAAAACATGACGACTGAGCTTTCCTGCTGCTGCTGTTGGTTTTAATACTTCTCCCAGCCCTTGGGCGCTAATCGTCGTGATGGTCGCGGTGACTTAGATCTTGGTGGTTGCAGGGGGTGGCGTGGTAAAAGGGGTGAAAAAATAGGTGCCCGCCGTGGTGGTGTTTTGGGGGTGACTCCGGTTCCCACTCGTGGTGTGGTGAGAGTCGTCGTGCACGACTGGGCGATTGCATAAAGGCCCAGCGCTGGGGGTTCCCCACCAATTCCTGTGGTACATGCATGTCTTTCAAGCCTTGAGCGAAGACCTCCCCTCCTCGAGGATTCGTGTGCGACCTGCGTTGACGCATCAGGTCATTCACTAAATCCGTCATGTGGGTACCGGGGACCACCTGATTCTATACCAGTAGTTCACCTTTATCATTCCAAGTCATGTTAGGATTCTGTTTCATTCGTTGTAATACCAGGCCAGCTTGTTTCTTGAACGATGCAGGTACACTCTTCAGGACTTCGTCTTCGACCCACTGTGGGGCTGTGGGTGGTACCCCTGGTAATGAGGGCTGTTGGAGCGGTGCTGAGGTCGGTGGTGTGTCGCGTGGTGGTGGTGGTGCTGGGGTAGAGAGGGTTTTGTATTGGTCCATGAACGTCATGTACCGCTGAAGCGTCTCATTGTACTGTTGTACTTTCTCACTATCGCTTAACCCCGGTCGTTGTAAGATCTGACGCATCTCTTCATCGAGGGTGTTTATCGTCCTCACCGTAGAAGGTACGGGGTACGGTGATTGGAGATTTTGAAGGAGCCGAGGTTCGACGAGGACCATTTATTTCGAGTGGTTCATTGTCGGCCGAAGAGTCCACCCAATACTGGACCCAACACGGAAGCGGCCAACGGTGCTAAGATGGCTCCGAGAAAGCCGCCTTTCTGTAACACCTTTTTCTTTTGTGTTTGAGGAACTCGCTTCTGGACTAAGGTTCGGAGACCTGTCTTATGCTTGGCCAACTTGGTCTTCTGAGCCGGAGTCAGTGGTACGTTGCCTTTTAACAGGTTGTACCCGATCTCGCACAGACAGCGTACAAGGTCAAGGTCTGCACCGCGTACAATGGTTCGAACCAACTCGGGTGGGGCCGTTTTCAATACACGGAGCGTCGGGGCGTGCTTCCGTACTCGCGCAGACATCATGTACAACTAATGCTAGAACCCACAACCCTGCCCTTTTTATCTATCTCAGAGAACAGAGACAAAAATCAACCATGATGTGGTATTCATTCTTTTATTATCCCCATCATCAAAACACACACACACCCCAGGTGGGGGAGCCACTGTGGGTGTGTTTACATTATTTTTGCATTTACACGTGGTGAGTCTCTCCGGGAAAGATTCCGGTGCGTAGTCGAAGGTGATCGGGGGTGGCTTGCTTCAGGTCGAAGAGCATATACCCGTGCTGAGGGGTTGCCGCATCTTTAAAGGCTTCCAACGCAAACGCAGTGCGTCCAGGGTACATCTGTCTCGCCAGGTGCAGCAGTTGAGTGGTATCTCTCGGGTTTTTGAAGACCACCATGTAGTCGGCATTTAAGCTGATGTTCCGATGTTCTTTGTTTTTACTGAAGAGATTCTGCCCAATGTAGATGATGCTGAGCCGTCGATGATGGCTGCCTTTGGTAAAGAGTTGGGTGGCCCGACTGTCCGTCTCTGCCATCAGATCATCCAGAACCACTAAGGTGCCCGGTTCCAAATCGGCCAGGTTGGGTAGTCCTTCCACGAACGTGATGTGGGGCATTGCTGCATACGCTGCCTGCCATTCTCCGTAACACCACACGACTCGGGCAATGGGTGGGGTGATCATGCTGTCGGCGTGCTGAAGGAGCTTCCGGACGAAGTGCGTTTTGCCGGAACCCGTCAGTCCTGCGATGACGCAAGTGAAGGGATGCTGCCACCGAGGGTCCATGGTTGGAGGTGTATCCGCTGTCGTGGTAACCCGCTCTTGTAAATTTCGTACGAGTGAACTGGAGTGGTGGGTACAACGTCGGTCGTCGTTGTCTGTTCACTGCCAGTGATGATAGTGGTGGGTACAACGTTGGTCGTCGTTGTCTGTTCACTGTGAGGGATGAAATCCGGTGGGTTTTCAGACGTAGTGGGTGTACTTGGTGTAGATGTTGACTGTATACTTGGTGTGGAGCTCGACGTGGCTTGTACATGGGGTGTGGTGGTGACTGGGCTCGATACGGGGTTGACTGGTGCTCTCTGTAGACCGGTTTCACTGATGGCTGGTGTTCTCAATTGGTTAAGTAACGTGCTGACATAGGCTACGTCGTAAAACACACCTCCGTACAACACACTCAGCAGGGTTAGCACTATGGGGGGGTTTTCTGTGGGGGTTTTCCACAATGTCGTTCACCTTCGTGTCTTTTCGGGTACGTCCGTGTCTTTTCGGTAAAGTCCGTGTCTTTTCGGTAAAGTCCGTGTCTTTTCGGTAACATCCGTGTCTTTTCGGTGAAGTCCGTGTCTTTTCGGTAACGTCCGTATCTTTTCGGGTATGTATGAGGGTCTTGAGGGGGGCGACTGTATGTGACGAGTTGTATGTGTTTTTCTCGGTGACGTCCGTGTCTATCATCCGGGCACTTCACGTCTGCGCCTGCATTGGGGTATGTATGAGGGTCTTCATGCGCGCGCGCTGCGGATTCACCCACGCACTTCCGGATAACCCGCGCGCGCTGCGGCATCAGATCACTCCCGCGCGCGCGCGCTGGGTGGCCGGGCCGGGCCGGGAAAAACCCCGGAGGTTGAACATCCGGACGTCTAAGAGAACATTGGAACACTTCTGGGTTTGGAGGTGAAACCCGGAAGTGACGTCACAACCCACGTGACCTGCGCAGCAGAATGGAAACGACACCCTAGTCTAGCTCCCTCACCTAGGCTTCACATGGATACCTCACTCGATCCCATCGGCCCACTAGTGGCCCACCTAGACCCCAAAACGTCTATTTCCATACCCTTTGTCCACTGCGCATGCGCAGAGTGACGATATTTCAACCCCGCACTCACCCCATCAGATGCCCCCTCACATAGGCTTCACATTGATACCTCACTCGATCCCATCGGCCCACTAGTGACTCCCCTAGATCCCAAAACATCTATTTTCATACACTTTGTCTATTGCGCATGCGCAGAATGACGATATTCCTACCCCACATCCATCCCATCGGTTGCCCCCTCACATAGGCTTCACATTGATACATTGATACCTCACTCGACCCCATCGGACCATGAGTGGCCCACCTAGATCCCAAAACGTCCACCCCGTATGGACCTATACACCCATAGCCATGCAGTATAGGCCTATGGGCCTACCCAGGTCTCTGTGACTTTTTCCAAAAATTTCACCGTTTCGCTCCGGGACCCTTCCCATCGTGTTCTAAATGACGAGACGTGAAAAACAAATCCAAGCAACCCATATCACAATGAACGTGTGTACATTTCCCAGGTTGGACCTATACCCCCCATAGCCAGCCTATGGGCCTATATACAGACCTCGGTGACTTTTCCCAAAAATTGCACCGATTCGCTCCGGGACCCTTCCCATCGTGTTCTAAATGACGAGACGTGAAAAACAAATCCAAACAGCCCATATCACAATGAACGTGTGTGAATTTCCCAGGTTGAACCCATACCCCCATATAGCCAGCCTATGGGCCTATATACAGACCTCGGTGACTTTTTTCAAAAATTTCACCGTTTCGCTCCGGGACACTTCCCATTGTGTTCTAAATGACGAGACGAGAAAAACAAGACCAAACAACCCATATCACAATGAACGTGTGTGAATTTCCCAGGTTGAACCTATACCCCCATATAGCCAGTATGGGACTATATGGGCTATATGGTACTTTTCCAAAAATTTCACCGTTTCGCTCCGGGACCCTTTCCATCGTGTTCTAAATGACGAGACGTGAAAAACAAGACCAAACAACCCATATCACAATGAGCGTGTGTGAATTTCCCAGGTTGGACCTATACCCCTCACAGCCAGCCTATAGGCCTATATAGGCCTTATAGGCCTACAGACCTCGGTGACTTTTTCCAAAAATTTCACCGATTCGCTCCGGGACCCTTCCCATTGTCATTTTCTTGGCGAGACGAGAAAAACGCGACCCCGCTTTCAATGAGAAGAAACAATAATGATGGTATAAATTGGACCGAATGAATAACAGATTGGACAGAAGCAAAACGATCAGGCAATAGACATTGAGCACATTCTGTACATGCTAATCAAGTAAACTGGGAAGCGGTAACCCACATGATAATCACTCGACTCCACTCCATGTACTAAGATATCATGGTATATTTATCTCCACAGAGATCAATGTAGGTGAGAAACATAAACATAAAAATAATCATGCAATATAGACGATATCAATTGTTTCTTGACGAATACCATCAATATTTCGTCAATTCGGATGACAAAATTGGTATTTTCATGAGTGGCGAAGCCGTTTTCGTCTTTCGACGTATCTCTGATTTATTTTATGCCTATTTGTATGTTATTTCCTGCTATATTCTGGTCATCATAATGCATAAAGGTATACAAAGTATTCGAAAATATGTAGCTTGTTTTTTCTTCCTCGCGCTACTTTTCGTTACCGGTGATGTTATCACTTTTCACTGTAGTAACAATATCGGATTTATTCAGCTCATATTATCCACTATCTCATCACCAAGTATATAATAAATATTAATATACCTTTTATTGGCGCCAGGTCATCAGTCGATAGACAGACCTCTTCCAAAACGAATACCTAAACTCTCACAGGCGCAAACACTTTTTGTATGAAATGTAACACCTGTAAATAGCACCTGTAAATATACATAAGATGTTAATAAACCTAAAGTTTAACCCTAACCTAACAGTGAAGAATTTTGTTGTTTTTTTGCAAATCAGGTGTCCCTGTTGTCGAAAGTATTTTTTCATCGACATAAGTTTCGTTTCCGAGGATTGGGCTGTCGCTTAGAATCATGTATCTTTAAATTACAAGCGTCTGGTCCGTCATTCACAATTCAGCAGACGTCCATTAAAGAATATCCGCGTCCATAATTCAAAAAGCTATTCCATATTCCATATAACATATTTCATAAACGACCTATTGTCCTGGATTATCTGAATGAGACACAGGCACATTGTGTAGCTATGTCCCTGCAATCCTGGATAAAACTCTCATGACCAGTATCTCTGCAGCTGTGGCTTCTTTACGATTATGTGATAAATTTGTACGGGATTTGTAACTACATGTAAGCTCTAGAAATTCCCAGTCTATGCCATAGATCGTCCCTATCACCGAAAGTGTTACTTAATCCAAATGTCTCTCAGGCCCATGAATCTTCAAAAGTATATTTCATAAGCGACTCCTTCTCCTTGAGTATCTGAATGAGACACAAGAATACAGTTTAGCTATATCCCTGCAATCCTGGAGTTCTTGGATCGAGAGATTCCTGCTCATAAAACTCATGACCAGTATCTGTGCAGCTGTGGCTCCGTTACAATTATGTGATAAATTGGTACGGGATTTGTAACTAAGCTCTAGAAAATTCCCAGTCTATGCCATAGATCATTCACATCTGTTTGGCATTTAAAAGGCCATTGATTTCCAAGTGCCGTTATACCGACACTTCTGGACAGATTTCGCGATCAATCACTTAGCAATGATAGGCAAATCTGAATCGCTGAAGTGAGACTGATCAAGATGAAGGAAATGAACTTAATGTCTCACATTTTCATAGAAATTCGTTTTGTATCCAGAATCATTTCAACGTTTTCTTGAAGGCGATAGCATGCGATTTCTACTAGACATGAATTCCACAAATTAGCCCCGCAAAAAATGGGGACTTTTTCTTTACATTTTTCTTGGATATATTGATGCGAAATTGAGCAGCACTTCCATGTAGATACCAGCAGCATAGGGGTAGAGAAAGAACGCACACTCTTTCCAGGTAACCTTTCCAATGCATTTACTCTGGAATGGAAATATACATACGGTACATGTATGCTGATCATCACAGCATACCGATATATATATACTATCTTCATGTTCTGAATAATACTGATCCCTATACTGATGTTGCTTTGATTAATATATTTCTATATTCACTTAAATTGAAGGAAATCTCAGAAATCCAGAATGAGTCGCGGTCATCATATTTGTCCCTGTACCGTTACAATGAAGATGATATTCTCCCAAGATTGAGCATTCAGCACTCTCTCCCTGTATGGTGATATTCCAGTACACCGCCGCCAAATCTGACATGAATTGACGAGCCACAGTCCAAAGTATGTACAAGCCTGGCATCCGACACTCAGTATTAACCTATCTGACCTGCGCGATTTGGGGTGTACCGCATCTTTAAAGAGGGGGGGGGGGGGTGCCCCCATATATATTTTCGCTATCGCTAAGGCTAGAGGTCTGAAACTTACCACACTATATCTTTGGGTCAAGCTCTACAAGAAAATGTAAAAATAAAGATGGCCGCCATGAAGACGTCACTGTGACGTCAGTTTCAAAAAGAGCATTTTTGAACGATTTTTCGGTCAGAATTTCGTTTTTTTTAGTTTTGGTTTTTCTTCGCAAAACTGCATGATAAATTAGTAAATAATAATCTGATATGAAATAAAATAGGTTTTACCCACTTTTCCATACAGAAAAGGAAACATTTTTGAAGAAATGTGACGAAAACATCACTTTTCAGGCACCCCCACATCACTTTTCAGGTACCAAATAGGCTCAAAATGACGCCAATATGATAATCTAAAAGGTCACGGAGTTTCAGCTCTCAATTTTTTGTCATTCCGGAGATGGGAACAAAAAACCAACGGTTTGGGGGCGGAAAGTGCCCCCTAGGCCAGGTAGGGTTTAGCTGCCATCAGTCCATGAGCTATTGCCCCATGAAACGCTTGTAATTTGGCCTCCATTATGAATCATACGGCGGGAGCTCTATTGAAGAAAGGATGACAAAACTCCTATTTTTTAGTCACATGAACAGTGCATTTTTGCAGCATGCTTCATAAATGGCTGGACATGCTTCATAAATGGCTGGACATGCTTCATAAATGGCTGTTTAAGGAATTGAGTGTTTAAGCTTACCATCATCAAAAACATCTACTTACTCCCAAACTGCATTTACTCTAAAAGATTTATTTAACAAGCCAAACAATCATAACGACATACTAAAAGTATACTGGACTCCCAAACTGCATAAATCACCATACACATCTAGATTGATAGCTGTTTCTAGAAGCTGCACCACCAAGCTTCTTTCAACCCTATTAACGAGGGTCCCTCCGGAAGTAAAAGCATTTTCGAAAAGGTATTGCGCCACAATTTCTAAAAACTCGTTGAATGTATGTGGATATTGAAAAACTCAAAATGTCTTACGGAAGAAAGGTCAAATACCGTATAGATATGTATCCACATGGAATTTCTCGACTCTCTATACTACAATCTCTCATCAGGACATTATTGACCATCTGTGTTCAAGAAAACTGATCGCCGATATATTAATGTCAGAAGCCATAAAGCATTCTTTGGCTCTGCCACAAACAAGGGATATCATTCTTGGGATGTTGCTTTGTTTATAGACTTGCTTGAATTTCTCATTAAAAATATCTATGTGAAATTTGGCAAAGTAATATATCAACAGCATGTAGGTCTTCCGATGAGTACTAATTGTGCACCCCAGTTGGCTAATCTGTATCTGTTCTCTGCTGAACACGAAAATATAAGTTTGTATGAAATCCTATCAATTCAAAGCCCGTTTCTTCTCATTCACCAAACGCTATATAGACGATCTTCTGGCTGTGGATAATCGCTATATAAAGGGCACAGTGAAGGATCCATCTTCAATGGATTTGAAGGAAACTACATATAGCTCAAACGGCACATCATATTTAGACATATATCTCTATAAAAATGAAGCGGGCCTTCTCTCTCGTCGACTTTATCACAAAAGGAATGATTACAATTTCGACATCGTAAACTATCCTTTTATGGACAGTAATATTCCATTGGGACCTGCATAGGGCTACTCGTATCTCGTCTAGTAGCATTTTCTAAACCCTGTTTTAAATGTGACGATTTTAATCAACGTCACAAAACATTATTGCGGAAACTTATAAAACAGGGCTATACCACCATACATATCTCGTCTAGTAGCATTTTCTAAACCCTGTTTTAAATGTGACGATTTTAATCAACGTCACAAAACATTATTGCGGAAACTTATAAAACAGGGCTATACCACCAAACGTCTCCACTCAATGTGTCTCCAATTTGGCGATACATATCGCATGCTGATAGCAAAATGCGAGCGTAGCGTGCAAGATCTATGGCGCTACGTTTCGTAACTTGTGTCTAATTCCGCTTAACCCGGGGCTAGGGGCCGTATGAACCCATGTACTTCAACATCCTCAAGGTGTTCATATGAACAGTCACAATCAAAGCGTGACTGAGATACATCATTTTCTAGATGACGAATTTATTACGAAAATTATTTGGATTAAGAATAGTGATCAGCGATACGGATTTGATATTTTTGGAACATCAAGATGTCTTGCCTGCATCATTGAAAACTGTTGACCGCTTCTCTCTTGCAGGAAACTAGCCTATGTTTATGTATACTATGATTTTTTTTATTTGGTGCTAATGCTGTTATATGGAATAGGTCTTTTAATTATGGACGCGGAGATTCTTTATTGGACGACGGATGAATAATGAAGGACGGACCAGACGCTTGTAATTCTACCATGACTATCATCTGTAGTATCAAATTCCAGACTACAGGCCCTGCTATGCTGCCCATCCATGTGTTATGTTATAGGCATATTTCGGAACAAACTTATGCGTTCAGTGAACTTCAAGTAAGCCTCTGTGTATAAGAAAACATAATCTTTTAAAAATGACTATCCCTGTAGATTTAAAGAATACTTACTATGGTGACCTGAACGCTCCTAATGTAGTCTGCCTGGTACCAACGCGGATATGAAGAAAAAATGTCATCATTTAGTGACAGTACATGGAGATACATGTAATAGGTTGAGTGGTAATGTCATCATTTAGTGACAGTACATGGAGATACATGTAATAGGTTGAGTGGTAATGTCATCATTTAGTGACAGTACATGGAGATACATGTAATAGGTTGAGTGGTAATGTGTCATCATTTAGTGACAGTACATGGAGATACATGTAATAGGTTGAGTGGTAATGTTATCATTTAGTGACAGTACATGGAGATACATGTAATAGGTTGAGTGGTAATGTTATCATTTAGTGACAGTACATGGAGATACATGTAATAGGTTGAGTGGTAATGTCATCATTTAGTGACAGTACATGAAGATACATGTAATAGGTTGAGTGGTAATGATACATGTAATAGGTTGAGTGGTAATGTTATCATTTAGTGACAGTACATGGAGATACATGTAATAGGTTGAGTGGTAATGTATCATTTAGTGACAGTACATGGAGATACATGTAATAGGTTGAGTGGTAATGTTATCATTTAGTGACAGTACATGGAGATACATGTAATAGGTTGAGTGGTAATGTCATCATTTAGTGACAGTACATGAAGATACATGTAATAGGTTGAGTGGTAATGTCATCATTTAGTGACAGTACATGGAGATACATGTAATAGGTTGAGTGGTAATGTTATCATTTAGTGACAGTACATGGAGATACATGTAATAGGTTGAGTGGTAATGTCATCATTTAGTGACAGTACATGAAGATACATGTAATAGGTTGAGTGGTAATGTCATCATTTAGTGACAGTACATGGAGATACATGTAATAGGTTGAGTGGTAATGTCATCATTTAGTGACAGTACATGGAGATACATGTAATAGGTTGAGTGGTAATGTCATCATTTAGTGACAGTACATGGAGATACATGTAATAGGTTGAGTGGTAATGTTATCATTTAGTGACAGTACATGGAGATACATGTAATAGGTTGAGTGGTAATGTTATCATTTAGTGACAGTACATGGAGATACATGTAATAGGTTGAGTGGTAATGTCATCATTTAGTGACAGTACATGGAGATACATGTAATAGGTTGAGTGGTTATCTGGTGCATCATACTGGTGACGCTTTACTGTTATAGTGAAATTTCCATGTATGTCCATCCTAAGTTAGGTTGGGTATCTCCATGTCTTCCTTTTCTAAATAATTTTCTCTATGCTCTGTAACTTGAATAACGAGACTATAATTCCATCCATTCATTTCACGCCGACCTTCATTTTATGTGGCTGTACTCCTATCACCTCACCAGAATGTCTGTACATTTGTACCGGGAGCAGTGAGCCTAGCCTGATTTGCATTCCACATGGAAATATCTATATCGGATGGCATTTAGGCGTTTGGTAGACAACTGTCACCCATAAGGAATATTCGGATTGGCAAAATTCGAAAAAATGTCTACCTTCCAACGGATGAGTATCAATACGTAAATGGTGAACAGGTATTTCTGATGTGGTTTGTGTGAGGCGGTGGTTGTGTGAGAATGGGGGATCTACGGGTTGTTGGCAATAGAATGGTTGGGTGCAACTGGCACTGACATCAAAATACAGCGAATCTAGCACAGATTAAACTAAGACATAAGACAAAACAATGAATATTAAACACAAGGCTACTTCAAATGTGATTTAGGAACGACAGCTCCAATTTTAAAGAAAAGAAGAATAATACATGCACCAGACGTTAATTATTGTCAGGTCTGCACTGTTGCAGCACAGTAGCCTAGATTTCGTCTCTAACCGTTTCATCTTTTGCACTCTTTTCCTTCTTTCCTTTACACTTTTCATCCAATGTATTAAAATAATAGACAGTCTGTTTCCAGTATATGAATAATTTGATGTACATGTACCCTTTGATTGGAATGTATTATTGGGTAAGTCCATATATAAAGAGATGAGGTGAGGGGATGGGGTGTAGTGGTGGCAGGGAAAGGTTGGCCTGGAGTGTTAGGATGGAGGGGAAGATTTAACTGCTATAAGATACGAATAGTTCCTTCCATAACATTAAAAAGTCAGAAAAGCTTATTTACAACAGATTATGCACTGGCCAAAGACAAATTGATACTGACGTGAAGCCATTAAATCATTGACTTGCAGCCATTATCGCCGAGCCACGAATGCATCATTGCCCATTTATTGCCGCCACATCCTCTTCCTAAAAGCAATTTAGTGTCCAAATATTCCAAACCGGCCCACACAATTGTATGCAATTGGTAATGGTGATAGGATGAGGGGAATGTGCCATCTATAATGCCCCACAAGTCATATGTACCTCTAACAGTGTAGAAAGCATCTTATTCAATTCCGACCATCTATATTCATGGAGACGATACTAGTGACCCCTCGTAGCGGTAATGGGTGCAAATCCCGATCTACTGAAGACGTAGACACTTTGATGGTTATGCTGTTGAAAGCATCCGAATGGCATTCCAATGCAATAAAAAGAATGTATTCTGTAAAATATGGATGAAACTCTCCTAATGTTCTTTAAATTAATTAGTGTAAAACCAAGCTAATTCAGAAATTGCGCATCTGTCTGCCAATTCAAAAATTACTCAAAGATTCGTCTTGTACCGGTAGCATGCTTCAAGTATCAGCTCGTTTTAACCCCCTTTTAATTTAGAATGTATACATGTGGGTTCAATTGAACGCAACATTTAAAAGCTTGTGGACAAATGCTGGCTGACAAGAACTCATATGACCCAAAAGACAAATATACTAACTGAATATTTCTAAAAACATAGCCAAACCAAAACCAAAAGTGATCCCTGTGTTGATTTGTGTCCCAGCCATGCTTTTATTGTAGCTGTTCATGTGGCATTTTGAATGTCATCACCACAAATCCCATCAGAACAGTATGCGATTTTCTACTGCTAAAACGTTGCTTCAACTGTATCAGAAGCGTTACTCTCAACGTTGATCGTTGTGAATGGGGATTACCGCCCGACTCTGACGCCGCATATTGCAACAGTGCGTCGGAGAAATATTTGGACGAAATATGCACGTGAAAAATCTCATCTCTTACATGTGGCCTCCAAGTTGGCTTGCATTTCATGAACACTTCCCCTTAATTTTCCTTCCTTGAGCCGTCGATTACATATGATATTCACAAATTTAGCTGATGGGTTTGCCATACTATGATATCTTCATGGATTTCAAATCCATAATCTAACCTAGCTGATGCCAGTGATATATAGAGGTTGTGTGATCACGCCTTTCAATGGCGTCTACAATAGCACTAATGGTGAAAGTGCTTATGAGTAATGTACAGGAGCCCCATAATATCTGGGGATACCCGTGATTCTTATGATGTCTTTGCTTTTAATAAGTCAGAATATTGATGTATTAATATTGTCATATATTAATTATTGTCATATTACGTCAGTCTAGGTTACCATCACCATGTTGACCATTAATGCGACAAGATACAATTTGAAACTGAATTTTAAATTATTCCATGTTGACTTCTCAAGATACAAACAATCAGGGCCACAAATTCTATAAATTCTTTACATTAGGATTGTAGCTACACACGCAGTACCCCTTTAGTTAGCAGCAACGTTGGAGGATACTGAAGCATACGGTTATATATAAATATTTTGCTGCAAGTTATGCTGATTTATCAGATGAAAAATAGTGATTCAGGCAGAATTTTGTGATTTGGGCCTGAAGGAAGAGTTAACAGGGTTTGTGCCCATCCACCAGATGATGTGACTGTCTCAGGTATAATACGCAGTACAGGAGAGGTTCTAATTCCTGAAAAGGTTTTCTCGATATACAGGCGTGTCAAAAGACTGTATGTTTTGTTTTCTGACCTACATCCATGTTTAAGAAGAAACACTATGAGTGTTAGTGTGTGTGATCACGAAGAATGATGTGCGGCCCGATTAACACTGCAGGGAATATTACCTTAGGGCGAGCTATTTGGCGTTCTAATTTTATAACGGTCCTTGCTTCCGAAGATAAGGATGAGCAATAGGATCAAGCAACCTTTGCTGACCGAGTCCCGTTAGCTAGTGATTACCTCATTAGGGGTTGACGCCTGTCCTGTCGATTAGACGCTTTCTGGCTCTCAATCATCTCCAGAGAATCACTCTCAGGTTATTTGTTTCAAGTTAGAGCACAGCTCCCACATTTAAAGCAGAAATCGAGTTTGGTGAGAGTAAGCTTGCTTCCCTGGTATTTGTTGCAGGTAGTATTCATTTAGTGTGCGCCTTAGCTGTAGTATATCTCCAACTAATACAGTGAGTACATCGAAGATGTACTGCGCGCCGATTAAAACTGTCTGACTTTTACGCCACGCCGTCTTGGCTACTCTTCACCCTGTCCAATCGCCGCGAAGCGCTCTGACCGGCGAATTCTGACCCTAGCATGATTATACCTATCCCATTCAGCGGGTAATGTAGGAAGCGTGATTTTGTACCCACCGTCTAGGTATGGCAACATTATCTCTGCGTTACGAAGTCAACGCAGCCGACTAAACTATTACAGTGGCTAATATATCAGCGGGGGCAAAACCGAAGTTTCTTATCCATAGCTTGCCAGGGTATGGTATTTGAAAGTGTGGACAGATCATGGGCACCATTTCATTGGTTGTCTAAAAAATCCCGTCAGCGAACAGACTAAATGCGAATTAAACAACTGGTACTGATAAACCCAAATATTCAGACAGATTAACTGTCACAGACGAGACCACGGATTCCGATGTTGTTATTGTTGTATTGAGAACGATAAGTTTGCAACGGTTCCTTGGCATTGAAGTTGATATAATTTTAACTAGGATACACATCATTTAACAATATGTAGAAAAGCAGAATTAGTTTTGAACATACATCAGGAAAGCTGTATAAATCCTTGGTTTGTTTTACAATTAATATATCCGATGTATTTGTGTTAATAAATGTGACTTGACAATTCCTTTGCATCAGATAATACTGGTAGTCAGTGTTGATGATCTTACAATAGAGACATCGTGATTCTTCATGTACGACAGTTCCCTGCTAAATAACTGATGTGACGCTGGTATCAATACTTGATTGATTTCTTACACGTATCGTATATAATCGAAACAGTTCAACCCAGTAACTATCAACTACCACTGCACAGTGAAAATCGAGATCGGCGATTAAAAGTATTAGTCAATCATTTCATCGCCTAAATTCATGTTAAACAATTTTAACGGAAAGTTTCACCTTGTAGTGATACACAAGTAGCCAAATAGACCCGTCTTTGTGGCTCATCTGTTTTTCTTCTCTCATGAAGAACATAGATCAACAAACCAATAGGCGAAAACATACCTGCTAGTGTATTTTTTCATTTTCAACAGTTTCATTTTTTCCCCGCTCAACTGCCCGAGACACATGCATGAGTGGTGCTATTAAACCACCAGAATGGAATTTAATAGGCTAAAATATGTACCTCAATTATCACGTTGGTTGGTTGTTAACTGTCAAAAACTGGACCCAAACTGTTTTTGCCAACCGTGTACTTGTTGCACACCACAAGCGCATCAAAGGCCATCTACAAAATGGTTATAGTTTCTCTTATCCGTATCGACATGCCGCCCATATATCACAATAATGTGTGAATTGAGAAGCAACTGGGAATCACGTTTTCAATAAAGAAGCAGCAAAAAAGTTTGTTTTCAAATTAAAGATATTCTTGAACACAGGCCTACTTGCTGAGGAATTAAAGTATCAGAGCCTGCAGTAACAAGTTTTGTGAATTAATTTAAAGTCTTGAGGTTCCATCCAATGATAACCATTCTCAGATGGTGTGAATCTCGAATGGACTGCAGCACAGGTCTTCCTGGAACCAGGGAACCTTCACAAGTCAAAATGCAACATACAACCAAGGGTTCCCAATGGGCATATCTCAGATGGTCTGAATCTCGAATGGACCGCTACACAGGGCTTCTTGGAATCCGGGAATCCGCAAGAGTCAAAATGCAACATACAACCTAGGGTTCCCGATGGGCATATCTCCAGATGGTCTAAATCTCGAATGGACCGTGGTCGCCTAACAAGTTTTATAGTATTTATTACTAACCATAATTCTTTCTATATTGAACCTTGCATTTTTCCTCCGCCAACAGAAATTGTTTTGGTAGACCGATTTGTTTTGGATATTCCCCATGTCCTTTCATCTCGACTGTCTTGCTCTGGGAGACATCGAATGTTCAAACATGTCGAAGAGAAACCTTTTATTGTCTGGTAAATGTGAGTACTTGATGGATCAGGCTACATGTGCATGATGGTTGATTATTGAGTTAGATTCCCATGAAGCCGTAACTTTGTCGTCCGGATCAAGTTCCAATAAAATCTCCCCACTGGGCGACATGATGTGGTGGAGTCTGTGTTGAGCAACGTGGGGGCAGCAATTAAGTAATTGGATTGGAGATGGTAGATATCAGGCACAGATGAAAGCTAATGGTATGGAGGTGAAGTCCGCATCGGGTTGTCCAGACGGACCTGTGTGCAATTACCATAAAACCATCATGCTTTACCTCATCAACATGTAGCCTTTCATGATGTTGTGACGCAAGACAGATTTATAACGGTCCATAATGATTATTGAAGTAGACCGAATGGAGAGCTTTGCCTTGATAACTATTCCGTTGGTGGATATATGAGTTTGGCAAACGCATATGTCTGTATATCATAGTAAATTAGCGAACCAGATATTCGCTTCCTAGGGGGAGGGGGAGGGGGGGGGATAGACAACGTTTCGTTGTGACCAGCTGATCGGTTCATCCAATTGTCCGAATTTGGACGATGAGAGCTGGTGAATACATCACGTGTGCCCTATTGGCACGACCATCAGTTTCATACAATGTGCACATACGATGGATTCAAGACGGTTAATTAGCCATTTTAGTTGATAGATCTAATTGTAACCAGCTTGCCCACCACTCCTACCTACGCCAAGAGGCCCAGAGAGTATTCCTTTCTACATTATCAGTATTTCGAAATACATAGAACTACACATTTAACGAGTTCGATCTTTCTCAGAGATGCCTTTTGCTGATGGTACACTATAGCTGTAAAATTCATCTTGCCATGTGGTGACCTTGTGGTGGACACACCAATACTGATACCTCAGACCAAAAGAATGTAATGGAAATTGTGGGATATGCATGCCACGTTCTTATATTCAACGCATAAGCTTACGACTCTTGCACAAGAGCCTTAATCAAGAACCTTTATGCCAGTCAATATACAGACTGTCGACACTACGTGGCGTACAGCTCAACACAAAGCCGAGTATTGAATTTTTTCATCAAAATTATCTTGAGGTACGCTTACTGTGACGCTGTGATTACAAAATGGCCTAATGATTTACCACTTTTGGCTATATAGAACCGTTTTAAATTCGATCAAGGTCAATAGAAGACAATTTGGATGTTTTTCACATAACATTCGATTACATCTATGTTTTCATTACATTCACCATCATGGGAGGATGATACAATATGATCAAATTGTTCTCTTAATGGTCGCCATTGACAACAGTTAACGGTTCCTGGTTCACAGATATTTAAATTAAAGGTAAATTACCTATAGACTTTAATAATTTCCTAATGGTGAAGAATGTACGAACATAATTTTTTGAAAAGCTGAGATGATCCGTGGCTGTCTTTCAATTGCCAGACTGGACACCTTGATTGATGTCTACCACAACAGTGGTTTAACATCGCTCATGTAAGGTCCTAACCTGGGGGCGAAAGTCCGTGACAGGTGTGTTAATTTGCACCACACTCGCCCCAGCGGGCTGACACGCGTGGATAAATATTACATGGCAATAACTGGGAAGGGACATGTGTATTTAAAGAGTACCGAGTCAGAAACAATGGGATAATTAGAAAGGCGCCAAGCGTGAACATGTCATCACGCTTTGTGGTTGGCAATTACGGATAACTTCTCATTAGGTCTGATCTATGAGATATTCACACTGGGAACAGTAGCAGTTCTGACTTCAATAATAGATTGGCGTTAACTGTGGAGTTACAGCCCTGTTAAGTGAATGATTTATGGATTCTTCGTGTTCAGTGCCACACGTATTAATTGAACATTACGTGCCTTAATCTTCATTGACCGTGGGCTAAAATACCTGACGGACAACTTCCCTTACCGATCCTACCCACTCTGTTACATTCATTGCCTATTATGCACAGCCAATTGTTCATCGAGTTCTTTCATTCTTGGAAATTTTTGACTTCGCTTGCTAATTTTTAATTTCGTCCTGCCATTTACAGTTGAGCAGTCATAAATCTTAACCCAGAAGAAGAGCTACACGTTTCATTCTGTAGTGCTCCCCACTCCCCATTTTTCTCTGTAGCCTCTAATAATGACCCAGACCATTACCTTATCCGCATGATTACAATTCAATGCACGAGTTTTGTACCCACCTTATTCCATAGCCCTATCATGTTGCCAGTATACGATCTGCAACAAAATAGAAAAATCAGCTGTGAAAAATCGATAAAATCTTGACACCTCATAATTCAAAGTCTATCACATTCGCGTTTGGTTCATTAACTTTTACATTTTCAGGATGGGATAGTCGTTGTCTTATCCAACATCTCTAACGTCATTGCAAATTGTTAACCTTATATCGTTGCAGTGCGAAAACTTAAGTATTAGTATCGATTATTCTATATTGTAGACCTTGTCCTTCTAAACCGAATTGCTTTTACTGTTGGTCCACCGAAAGATCTTCCCCTCACAGAACATCATGATTTACTACTGGTCCTAAGGCTAGTCACCACACATTTAGCATTTACTTGTCAAATGCATCTGCCTATTCCGAATTCTGCGCAGCCAAGGTAAAGTGAGGAATTAATGAAATTTGAGCTTCAGCCTATGGCCAAATTCAGATGAGTAGATGTGTTGATCCCTTTCATAGACTCAAACTAGCTACTGACATCCAAATATATCTCAAATTTGTTTAAGAATATGCACTACGCCACAACGGATACACAGTTACGAATGCTTCCATCGGCGTTTCTTAATGATACATTAATCTGCATCAAAATAGAAAAAGCAGCGGTGAAAAATCGGTAAAAACTTGACACCTCATAATTCAAAGTCTATCACATTCGCGTTTGGTTCATTAACTTTTACATTTTCAGGATGGGATAATCGTTGTCTTATCCAACATCTCTAACGTCATTGCAAATTGTTAACCTTATATCGTTGCAGTGCGACAACTTAAATATCAATATCGATTATTCTAGATGGTAGACCATGTCCTTCTAAACCGAATTGCTTTTACTGTTGGTCCACCGAAAGATCTTTCCCTCACAGAACATAATGATTTACTACTGGTCCTAAGGCTAGTCACCACACATTTAGCATTTACTTGTCAAATGCATCTGCCTATTCCGAATTCTGCACAGCAAAGGGAAAGCGAGGAATTAATGAAATTTGAGCTTCAGCCTATGGCCAAATTTAGATGAGTAGATGTGTTGATCCCTTTCATAGACTCAAACTAGCTACTGACATGCAAATATATCTCAAATTTGTTTGAGAATATGCCCTACGTTCCAACGGATACACAGTTACGAACGCTTCCATCGGCGTTTCTTAATGATACACGATTCATATCCTATATTCAGTAGTTAGTCGTGGTGCATACGCGCACGATGTCGGCCATTATAGTTTAGTCTGTCTGGGTATTTTTGCGTTTACCAAGTTTACCACATGTGTGAGGCGTGTGCACCATCAGACAACCTTGATGCTCATGCATCCATTAACATCAAATAAGTTACTTATTTGAGAAATCTGTCATTACCGATCTAATTCTTCTTAAACCGGTGCTAAGGACCGTGTGGTTACTTCATATTTTCCACATGAACAACTACAATAAATGCGCGGCTGATATACTAAGGCTACGTCCGAGAATCCACCTAATTCTCGGATCTGAATGTGAGCTGCCGATAGAAGCATTCCTGTAGAGTCCTATGATTTGTTTTTAGTCTCCAGACGTCGTCATTTTTTCGCACCTCTTCCATATCTCACCAGTACAAAATATCCCCGTCCATAATCGAATGATCTAATTATAAGACACTATTAACACAATAAACAAAGCGGTCTAAATGAGATCCGATTTGGATTATCGGCCATTTCCTTCAAATCAATGACGAATGCGGCTGTGCTCTAAAATGATCATTTTTGTATAATACCTGCACATAGTGCTTTTAGTAAGATAACAGATACCGATCTGGAAAAAAATGTGGCGATGGTATATATTGTTGCCAAATGTCGCATACGGTACATATTAACAATTCGAAATGCAGTCAACTCTAGTGACAAACAAACTTCCGTATTTCCCGTTTTGTATTAGGACTGAAGAAAACATGATGAATTCTGACATAAATATATCGATAATCCCTTTCCGTGAAACACCGAGATTAGCACTGAAAGATCTGACCAATTAGATATTGGTCAAAATAAAAATCCCAGATAGATACATATTTGTCGCACGAAGGTCGAATATTTAGTTTCCACACACAACGCAGCTGTAGTACCGTTCATGTATTTATTACTCGGTATGGAGCAAACTTGGTCATAGATTCAACTCAACTCAGCAACCCAAGAGGATGTAATTGGCATAGTGAGGCAACTTAGTTTCAGTTGTCACAAGATAGATGATTTTATTCCAGAACGAAACACGATTTCCTTGGAATGTGAATCAACCCCTCCACTATAATAAAAGTATAAAGGAAACAGAGTATAAGCATCAGATCCGACATTCATTATTCAGCCATCGTCTACAACAGGATTTCGAAGTCAATCATCCAAAGACCTTTTTCACATGACAGTTCACATTAATTCCTAATATGCATTAACTGAAAATTAAAAATACAAAAATGATTTTCTGCAATATAGAAGCGGTCAAATGCTGGTCAACTGCTTTCGTTTAAAATTATGTCTGAATGAAAGACCCTTTCATGACGTTGCCTCTCAACATCAATAAAGGTATAAGCATCAGGATTAATTCAACGTTTTGGAAATAAATGATAGCTTTCTATCGATGAAAATGGGCGTTTTCTTCTCGAGTATTGTTACTGCACGCAGGCTTTATATGAGAGTTGATAAGATAGGTTTACGTCTTAGGGTTTTTTTTCCTGAAACATCCAGTTCCAGTATATCATTAGATTCATTGCTTTGACAGTAATGTGTTGGATGCATTACATTGTAGTTTACTATAATTTGAAGCGACAGTGTCTGTTCCTTTGTTGTACGACCGCAGTTAGAGACATTTTGATCAGCCAGTGTCCAGTTACCTGGATGCAGAATTTTCTCTCTTGTAAATTTCATGTTATTTCTGTTGCGTTTGTCGCTATCTCACTATGGTGTCAGTAATCTTGTGATCTCATATATCCTCCGCTGACGGATAAGGTTTTATGGTACATCGTCACTTAATTCTCAAACCATTGAAAGTAGACCACTACACTTTATGTTTGATCGATGGCGCTATTTATATATGTATTTTAAGCAATAAGCAAAATGAGCAATGTATTTTTAAATTAACTCTTAGGCTCACGTATAGCTGGTTTTTCATTGGTTTCCATGGCGATGAGATTAGTCTCAATATAGAAACAACGATAACGGTCCCTCCATTACGTGCGTATATTAGGTGCATTCAGTAAGAAATCGGACACAAACATATTCCCAGGGAGAGATATGCGACAAATTATACAATGGTCTGACTTACTTATCGATGTATATCGATCAAAAGCTATGAATCCCACAATACAAATCAGTGGGCTTTTTTGGAATCACATGGGCAATGTAGACGCACCTTTGAAGAATTCAATGAATTTTAACCCTACCTGGCCTGGGTGAACACTTTCCGCCGCCGCCTTCTCTCTTGTTGTTTTTTTTTTGGTCCTGTCTCCGAAACGACAAATACTTTAGAGCTGAGACTCTGTGACTGTGGATTATAATATTGGGGTCATTTTGAGACTATCTGCATGATCTCCCGAGTAGAGGATCATGAGTAAATTCAAAATGTGATGTACCAGAAAAGAAATATTTTATTCAGATTTCTTCAAAATATTTGATTGTCTGCATGGAGAAGTGGGTGAAACCTATTTTATTTCATATCAGATTATTATTTACTAATTTATCATGCAGTTTTTGCCAAGAAAACACAAAATAAAAAATTCAAAAATCTGACCCCTGAAAAATCGTCCAAAAATGCCTTTTCTGAAAATGATGTCACTGTGACGTCATGTCGGATTTTTTTTCTATTAGAGCTTTATCCAAAGATATAGTGTAGAAAGCTTCAGCCCTCTAGCCTGAGGGTTAACGAAAATATATAGGGGGCACTCCTCCCTACCCCAACGGCGTCAAACAACCAGCAAGTGCCAGTGAGGGCAGGGGGCATTCTTGTTGCAAATTTGTCGTGCATTTATGTCACGTAGTGTCAATCAAATTAACGAAGGGTGTCTCCTTGATAAATGCAAGGTATTCTATATACGGTACATTTGGTATATTTGTGCACTCAGAAATTTTTTAATTCCCCGCCTAATTTGTGGCAAAAACTTTCTTATAAATTTTTCGATAGACCGTTTAAATGTCGAACAATGATATGCTTTATTTTTCTTTTTGAAGATGTATAAAATAGTCCATATCCATGAACACTGCGTGTGTAACGGCACGAAGTGTCCAAAATAGCACCTGTCCAAAATATCATGGTGACCGATCGTAGATACAGACGGGATAAGGTTAGATTTCAGTGTCAGGGAACTGTGTCTTTCATCTTTGACCTACTGATCAATAGATGAAAGCTATTTGTCCAATATATCTTCAACGGACCTTTTAAGTGGATTTCAAAGTTATCGTGCTATATGGAAGACCGTCCGGGATATTACTGTCTAGTAATAGTGAAAGTGGTGATAATAACAATGTCGAAATAGTAATCTCTTATCACAGAGTCGGTGTTTGAGATAAGAAGTCAACCTACCAAAGTTTAACACTTTTTTATCATTGGTTCTCAGTGGTTCTCAGCTGGCACTCGCTAGAAGAAGCGAGATCGAGACATGTTCTAAATGATCTGACAGCCAACAGCAACTGTAGCCAACAAAAATTCGATTTGCGTTTGGTGTCAAATAACTGTTAATTCCACAGTATATTTTGGAAAAAGCGTGTTACACGTCAGGTATAAGGCAGGGCGTACTGGTATGTTACAAACTGGGATGAGAAACATTCAATTGAACAAAAACACCTTTAAGTACATTGAATAAAATCTGGTTGTCAGTCTTGCTGATTCTACTTGCTGAGCCGTATGAGGACTACCCAACCCACCCCTGAAGACTCCTACCTGTGGAAATAAATCTGATTGACCCAGCCGAACTTCTAATCGCTATTCCGAACGAGATGGTACGATAAGGCGAGATTTTGGTCTATTCGTGGTGCGGCTGAACTCGAAAAAATGAAATACTCTAAAAATAATGTTCTTAATGTAGCGGCAAGAGAAAATATATGTACACAATATGTGAAAGTTCTAGTTCGATTTCGTTATGATTATAGTTATTACATGAAATTGAAATCCACAGCATGTGCTATTTCGTGAAAAAGGGTCTAAATCGAGTCATTCAAAAACGCAATCAGACACGAAGTACCACTTGGACCAAACAGATTTTCCAGCAGTGAAAATATGCCACCGCACATCACCAGGTTAAATTACAAGCGTCTGGTCCGTCATTCATAATTCAGCCGTCGTTCATTAAAGAATATCCGTTTTCATAATCCAAAGACCTATTCCATATAACAGTATTAGCTCCAAATTCAACAAGACAATCATAGTATACAAAAACATAGGCTAGTTTCCTGCAAGAGAGAAGCGGTCAACAATTTTCAATGATGCCGGCAAGAAATCATGATGTTCCAAAAATATCAAATCCGTATCGCTGATCAGTATTCTCAATCATAATCGTTGTAAAGTCGTCACCTAGAGAATGGTCTATCTCAGTCACGCTTTGATTGTGACTGTTCATAGGAGCGCCATGTGGATCTTGAAGTACACGGGTTAATACGGCCCCTATCCCCGGGTTAAGCGGAATTAGACACACGGTTAAATGGCGTTTTGGTTCAAGGTGTCCTTCGTGCCTAAATGTGTTTTTGAACGACTCGATTTAGACCCTTTTTTCATGAAAGAGCACATGCTGCGGATTTCAATTTCATGTCAACACTATAATCATAACGCAATCGAGCGAGAACTTTCACATATTGTGTACATATATTCACTCTTCTCGTTACATTCAAACAAATCATTTTTAGTACATTCTATTTTTTCGATTTCAACCGCACTATGTATAGGCTAAAATCCTGCCTCATCGTATCATCTCCTTTCAGCCGATCCCAGCATCTAGAACAGGCTCAGAAAATACTACACGACGGTTGCCTGCTGCGTTTAAGACATGCTTTCAATGTATTTACTCGTGAAGCTGAGCCTAATATTCTTACACCCGATAATTGATGTGGAATGTCGCTTGGCGACAGGTTATGCCTTAGTGGAATATACTTATTGATTACTATAATTGTGCCGGGATCTAGGTCGTCTGTTCCAAATAAATCTGTTATGTTCAACTGTTTGATATTTCTCCTCTTCGCCTTGATGGCCGTTAATTAGCGTTAAGATATAGAATGGTCTTTCGTACTGTGACAGCCAGACGCATGTAAGTCTCAGTGCCATCCTCCTTCAGTAGTTAGTTCTGATGCCAAATTCCTGGGCCAGGAATCCTGATCATTGATTCCCTGACAAGTAGCATCGGCTATCATGAGCACGTTGCCTTTTCTATTACTATTTAGTGGTTAACCTACAAAAATATAGCACCTACATTTCCCGTTTGTGAAACACATAATGCACTCTACTTCCGCCCCCACCCCACCCCCCTAAAATTGTCGAAGCAAAATTCGTTATAACGCAAAACAAAACCTCAGTGTCATTAACATGGTGGATATGAAGAGATGTGAGAAATATATTTGGTTTATTTTTGAATATTTGTTTACTTGCGTTGTCTTGCCAATGATTCAAGTAGGAAATCACCTTAAAATGACAAACTCAACGCAACAACATGCAAATCTGTGCAGGTCCTCATCAGTAAATATTTCAATGGTTTATGTTAAATAGTGTTTGTGTGATCTTTCAAACAAAGTGGACGACTGGAAGGTCAGGTGCATACCATTATGCTCCTCCATAACTACATCATCAGTTATACAAAAGAGAAGAAATAGTTACTGTATCGTAAGTTCGAGTATAATCACATTCACTCTTAAAACAAAATCCCGCGTCATTTAATCGAAACTCATTTTAACATGACACTTTTCGTACATCATTCCAAGAAATGTTCAAAAGAATAAAATTTATCTCTCTCACAAGATTGAAGTGGTCAACAGTTTCCAAGGATGCCAGCAAGGATGCCGTTATTTCGGTCATCCGTATCGATGAAAGGATTCAAAGTTATATTCTCATTGGATTTCCGAGGTCAGATGCCCAATTTGAGCAAAACTCGAATCTATAGCTAGTTTCTCTGGGTATTTTTATTTATTTATCAGGTATACCTCATGTTGAAGCATTTACTCCATCAGATATCCTGGATGCGCATCCATTAACATAAAATGAGTTTTTTGTTTGAGCTGATCTGCCATCACACCTCCCGAGCTAGCGTACCTAATTCCGCTCAAGCCGATGCTACGGCCGTTTGGATACTTCAAATTCTCCACATGAACAGCTGCAATAAAAGCGCAGCTGAGATACTAAGGCTACGCCCGAGAATCCACCGTATTGTCGGTTCTCAATGTGATATGCCGAGAGAACCGTTTCTGCCGAGAGAACCGTTATGCCGAGAGAACCGTTTCTGTGGAGGCAAACGGTTGCTTTTCACTCGCCAGACGTCATCAATTATTCCCACCTCTTGCATATCGCTTTAATTTATTACCTGTATATGATTGGATTCTGCTGGTGGAAGGTTACTCCCCGAGGCCCGCCCTCTGTACAGGTCATTCGACAAATATATGTAGGGTTATTGATTTGGTGGGAAATTTAAGTCATACGACTTCAGACATTACAGCTTATTATTTCTGTGTATTCCTCCATTCATCAGGTTTACCCCATGTTTAGGCGTTTACTCCATCAGATATCCTCGATGTTCATCCATTAACATCAGATGGGTTATTTGTTTGAGCTGATCTGTCCTCAGAGCTCCCGAGCTAGTGTATCTAGTCCCTCTTAAGCCGGTGCTAGGGACGGTGTGGATACTTCATAGTCTCCAAATGAAGATCTGCAATAACAGCGGGGCTGAGATACTAAGGCTACGTCTGAGAATCCACGGTATTCTCGGGTCCGAATGTGAGGTGCCGAGGGAAGTTTTTCTGTGGAGCTACATGATTGATGTTTAGTCTACAGACATCGACAATCATCCCACTTCTTGTACGTCGCCTCAATTTACAGCGATTGTATTATGGCAATGACTTACATGTATCGGCGCTGGTAACACTACACCCCTATTTTTGCAATGACCTTATAGAAATGAATATACACCAAACATCTTACGACAATGACCATGCAACAAAGGATCATACGACAGTCCTCTCACAATGCTATTCAGCTGTGTACGGTGACACATTTCGGGAGCACATTCGCTTAATATGCCGGGGTGTGAGCGACTATATCAGAGATATCTGAAATCAAGCACACTAACTGGAGAGGAATATCTTCCTCACAAAAATCATTCATATCCTGGTTCACAACTCTAGTAGTGAAGCATATTTTCACTATAATCACACATAGATCTAGTTATGTTTATTACATCTGTCAACAATTTGGCTGTTTTCAATAACCAAGGCAAACTGCTACTGAAAATCGTAATAAAGATCTGAAACTGATTATAGGAGTTCTGAAAAACAAAAAAACAAAGAACATGTGAGTGATCTCCCTTTGTTGAAATTTATCATGAAGAATTTTGGACCACCTATTCAAGGAGGATTTCGACACTTAAGTAAGGCTACCACACGATTCTAGATATATTATATCTTACGTAAAAATAATGAAATATCGCTGATTTTTCTTTTTCAATTAGTTTAACCGGAATATGTGAGATTTCCAAGTAATAATGAACAGGAAATTATATACCTTCATTTGTCGTCTAGTTGTGTGAAAATTAAGGTGGATAGATAACCGAGAAGAAAACAATACTTAAATGCTGCCTATCCAGCTCATGAAAAACAACTTCAGAATAAAAAACTCGTGAAAATGAACAATCTGGAAGTGGTTAAACATTAACATATAACATATATAAACACTGTCAGAGGATTGCTATTGTTTTCAGTAACGAAACTTTCAAATTTCCCATTTTGATATTTAATTCGGTAACGTTAGTGAAATTCGTACTTTACTGGGCTGGTACTGTTTTGACGGTTTTGACCATTTTGTACTCGCCAAGATAATTTTGTGTGAGTAATGCTACTGGAGGAAAGTAAACGGGCTCCGGAAGAACATCCCATCGTTTACAATACAGTAGAAGCAGTTAAAAGTGTGCAGAAATATCTCATTAGCTCAGATCCAATGTTCATCTTTTGTCCATCAGACCAATAATTACGAATTGCATTAACGTGACTGTTTTAGATAACAGGCTACCGTTACTAGAACAAAGCCAAAATAATTTTCAATGACGTAACTTTCTCCACTAGCAGGGAGCCAAGCTCTTTTCAAAAGCAGTAACAAAGAACGGCAACTGAATCAAGGTTATCGTTCCTGTTTGAAATGAGCAAAAAATAACATCACAAAAAATAACATATATATTCATCGCCCTCGGTGGCAGTGGTCTAACGCACTTCGCTGGTGACCGCTATAGTCCCACATCACCGATCAGACACGGGTTCGACCCCAGTTGGTGCATGTGTGAAACTTTGCCAGTTACTTGCCGACCGACGGTGGTTCTATCCGAGTACTCCGACTTCCTTAGCCAACCAAACTGGCTGTCACCACATGAGCGCAATCTCGAATACAGGTGATCATCGAAAACATTACCTAAAAGTTGCATATTCAGCACATGGAAAACAACTTTAAAATCAAACAAATCGGTAATTGAAGAATCAGGAAGTGTTCAAACATTAAGAAGAAGTAACGAACCTACAGTTAGAGCTTTGTTATTGTTTTCAGTAACGAAACATTCAAAGTCCACATTTCGATACTCGATTAGCAAGAACCTCTAGATGAATACATAATTGTGATGCATCTACTTCTCGAATATATCGAAGTCTCCTACAATGCTTGTGATATCTGTCTTTGTGAAAGCGTATTCCAAGCTCAATCAGCAATAGGTTGACCATATAATGGTAATAACAAACTATAGTTTTTCGAGTTAAGAAGAATTCAGTCGCCATCCATTAATAGGCTTTTTTGTACAAGACCGTGTGGTTGGAATGCTTCCAACGATATTTCTGCGCAAACGGGAACTCACACAAAGATTGAATTCTCTAGTGAATATAGCGTCAACATTTTCAGTCTATATCGTCTTGCTTTTTCCCAAGCTATAGATATGAAATAAACATAATCTCTTCGATTCAGTATTACCAGGAAAATCATCCTGGCATATTTACATGCATTACGATCGAATATAAATGCGTGGAATCGATTAATGTAATTACTGGAACTTTATCAGGAAAAAGCGTGCTCACGCAACCAAGATTATGCTTGGTTCCACCCTCGGCTCGACCTTCGGGAAAGACTATTGCACCAACTCGTTTGTCTGCAAGTTTGTGCGAATAGTTAACTCTACCTGACCTGGGGTCCAATTTAGGAAAAAGTAGAATTCCTATAATCGGTTTTACATGAATATTTTAGATGGACTCAGATAACAATTCACCAATCACGTGTACTACATCAAGCATAGGCTAATTAAAAGATTGTTGTAATACATCGTGTTGTTTGCTTATCGGTCGCAAACTTGTCTGTATGCGATTACTAGTATATGATGATGTGATAGAACGAATATATACGAGAAGCCACAATTCAACATGGTATATTATCCGTCCCGGAACAAAGGGGGGGGGGGGGTAGTTAAGATGTAATTTTTAACGGTCTACTATCGATCCGTGAACAAGACAGTTGGCTACCAGAGCCTGAGATCACAGATAACACTCCTGTCCCCGTGATCCGATTGGATAACATAAAGATACTCAACATGAAGAGACCACAGTCTAAGAGCATGCAGTGTCTCGCCACATATAACGATTTGGATCACCAAGCTGAAGTATCTTTGCAACACCCAGAGCAGACCAAGGAAACACTACTGCCCTCATTACCAGTCAAGCATCAAACTATTTACAACCAACACCGAGCTAGGACGGAGGTAGAATCGTGTGGATCGGCACAGTAACAATTGTCCAGACAATCAGAAGAATACGACGGGGATCAATTGTCATGTCGAAATTCGAACTTCTTAAAGCGATTCCAAATTTCAGCCGATCCCAGAATCTAGAACCGATTACGAAAAAATAACGGTTTCCTGTTGAGCATAAGACATGCTCTCAATGTATTACTCGTGAAACTATACCTAATCTTTCTTACAGCTGATATTTGATGTGTTCTGCTTAATTATCAATATAATTAGGCCGGAATCTAGATCGTCAAGAACAAACTTTCTGCGCTATATCCGGAACGACAAAAAATGGAAAGCTGAAACTCTGTGACTTCATAGTTTGTCATATTGGGGGTCATTTTGAGCCTATTTGCATGACCCCCTGAGCAGAGGATCATGGGTAAATTCAAGATGGCGGCCACATGGGGTAGCAGAAAAGCGATATTTTTGTCATATTTCTTCAAAATTTCTGCTTTTCCGCGACGAAAAGTGGGCAAAAACTATTTTATTTCACATCACATTAATATTTACTAATTTATCATGCAGTTTTTGCGGAGAAATTGCAAAAATAAAAAATTCGGAAAATCTGACCGAAAAATCGACCAAAAATGCCGTTTTTGAAAATGGCGTCACTGTGACGTCGTCAAAGCGGCCATCTTGGATTGTTTATGTTTTCTGGTAGAACTTGACCCAAGGGTATAATGTGATAAGTTTCAGCCCCCTAGCTCAAGGGGTAAGAACAATAATTAGGGGGGGGGGGGCATTTCGGCCCCCCCCCAGGCCTGGACAGGTCCCAAAAAGCCCAGGCCAGATAGGGTTAATATATAGTGGTTACGCTACAAAAATTTAGCACCTATATCTCATGTTTGTGAAACACATATGTACTCTACTTCGGCCCCCCCCCCCCCCCCCTAAAATTGCCTAGAAAAAAATCGTTATTATGCGAAACAAAACCTCCGTGTCATTAACATGGTGGATATGAAGAGATGTGAGAAATTTATTTGGTTTATTTTCAATATTTGTTTACTTGCTTTGTCTTGCTAATGATCTTAAAATGACAAACAATATGAAAAATTATGCAGGTCCTCATTAGTGAACATTTCAGTGGTGTGTGTTGAATAGTGTTTGTGTGATCTTTCAAACAAGGTGGACGACTGAAAGGTCAGATGCATACCGTTACTCCCCTCCATAACGACATTATCAGTTATACAAAAGAGAAGGAATAAATACTGTACCGCAAGCTCGAATATAAGGACATTCACTCTTAAAACAGAATTTCGCGTGAATTAAACGAAACCCAATTCGCCGTTTTAACATGGCCCTGCTCAAACCATCATTTCAAGAATTATTTAAAAGAATGAATGTTATTTTCTCACAAGGTTGAAGTGGTCAACAGTTTCAAAGACGCCAACAAGGATGCCGATATTCCTGTCATCCGTATCGATGAAAGTACCCAAAGTATATCCCTTTGGATTGCCGAGGGCCAGATGCCCAATTTGAGCGAAACTCGAATCTATCTAAAACAAGGGCATTATAACGATAATCTCACGACATTGACAGCACAAGAATGCCCAATTTTAGCGAAACTCGAATCTTTCTAAAACAAGAGTGTTACGGCGGCGATCTTACGTCAATGATATTAGGTCCGCCCTCTGTACATGTCGTTCGACAAATATATGTAGGTTTATTGTTTTGTTGAGAAATTCACGCCGTACGACGTCGGGTATTACATGATAGTTCTCTGGGTATTCTTGCATTTATCAGGTTTACCCTTTGTTGAGGCGTTTACTCCATCAGATGTCATCGATGCTCATCCATTAGCATGAGATGAGTTATTTGTTTGAGCTGATCTGCAGCTACCGAGCTAGCATGTCTCTAGCGTATCTAGATCCTCTCAAGCTGGTACCAGGGGCCTTGTGGATACTTCATAGACTCCACATGAACATCTGCAATAACAGCGGGACTGAGATATTAAGACTACGTCCGAGAATCTACGGTATTCTCGGGTCCGAATGTAAGGGGCCGATTGAAGATTTCCTGTCGAGTCGTATGGTTGCTTTTCAGTCGCCAAACGTCGTCAAATGTTCCCACCTCTTGCATATCACTTCAATTTATTACCTGTATATGGTAGGATTCTGCTGGTGGACGGTTAGTCCCCGAGACATGCCCTCTGTACATGTCATCCAACAAATATATGTAGGTTTCTTATTTTGGTGGGAAATTGAAGCCGTACGACTTCGGGCATTACTGCTTAGTTTTTTCTGTGTATTCTTACATTCACCAGGTTTACTCCATTTTGAAGCATTTACTCCATCAGATGTCCTTGATGCTCATCCATTAACATCAGATCTGGCATCACAGCTCCAGAGTATCTAGTTCCTCTTAAGCCGTTAGGGGCCGTGTACTTCGTAGTCTCCACATGAACAGCTGCAATAACAGCGGGGCTGAGATACTGAGGCAACGCCCGAGGATCCATGGTATTATCGGGTCCGAATGTGAGGTACCAAGGGAAGTTTTCCTGTGGAGTCACATGGTTGCTTTTTAGTCGCCAGACATCGTCAGTTTTCCCACCACTTGCATGTTCCTCCAATTTACAGCGATTGTATCACGGCAATAACTTACATGCATCGGCGATGATATTACGACATTCCTAATTTAGCAATGACCTTATAAAAATGATTATACGCCAATCATCTTACGACAATGACATTGCAATAGGATCATACGATAGTCTCCTCACAATGCTGTTCAGCTGTGACACACTTCGGGAGCACATTCGCTTAATGTGCAGGAGTGTAATGAGTGACTAAATCACAGATATCTCAAATCAATCACGCTAATTGGAGAGGAATATCTTCCTCACAGAAATCATTCATATCCCGGTTCATAACTCAAGTAGTAAAGCACATTTTCATTAGAGCTAGTTATGTTCATCACATCTGTCAACATCTGGGTCACAAACCATTATTGACATGGTTTGCGATTTATTTTAAAATATTTCTATAATATTTGACCCTCAAAAATATCAAACCACCTTTTCAAATAGAAACAAACCAGTTTGATTGCCCGCCTCTAAAATTCGCTCTGGTCGTTTCGGTAGGAATGATCTTATTTCCGTCCGCCGTAATGCGAAAATGTGGAAGGAATTTTAGTGGTTGGTGACCTCTGTCTTGTATACTTGTAACTCTGTAAATTGTCTGAGTTCCGAGGCTCATCTTAACCGAGCTGTCAAACACATTCTGTCTGCATATGAAGTCTCCACTTCGTGCGCACGCAGATTCGGTTCGAGCGAGACAGTAGATTGAAGAAGCATAGACACCACTCTGTCCACACATCGAGCCATTTCATAACTGGTGGGGATACATGTGGGTTGTATGTCGATCTGGTCAGCCTAGTCTGATAAATCACAGAAAAGATCGTCTTAAATCCATTCAGAATTGTCTGGCGGGCAAGCTAACATGACGGGTGATTGCACATAACTCGGTTCTTTACCGGTTACCAAGGTGACCAATACTGATTACTGGTCCAAATCATTTCCGGGTAAGCAGCCCGAATTTAAAACAACCCCTGGTGTATTGTATTGACGGGGAGCATATATCTGATAAGGCTTTGGTCAGGTAATTCCCTCTGATGACAATGGAGGGCTAAACCGTTTTGATCGTGTTGCCTGTGTTAATATCTTGGTTTATCATATATCGGATAGTGCAATTACAGGGCCAGGATATGCAATACTTGCCCTGTGTGCTTTCCGGAGTCGCTCATCCATTGGTTGTCTTTCTAATTGCTTGTGAATCATGATTCTTGGATAAATATGTTCCGATGATTAAGATTCGACGAAAACTATTTCGAAGGAGAAATCGTTTGCTGTGGCCTATATCCTGGTACTATATAATTGTATCAATTCAATCTGTAGAGAGAGGAGTTCCATCGATCTGGATGATGGGTTTTTTTCTGTACCGGTGGTAAGCAACTATATTTTTCTATTACGTTGCTTCAAATTCCATCAAAATGTGGATTCAATGTAGAGAGTGCTATTATTAGGTGCACCTTCTCATCCCACTAGCAAACGCCGTTCGTCTAGACATAATAGCGGTGTTACCCGTGCTGTAAAGTACAGACATAATAGCGGTGCTACCATGATTACAAAGTACAGACATAATAGCGGTGCTACCCGTGCTGTAAAGTACAGACATAATAGCGGTGTTACCCGTGCAGTAAAGTACAGACATAATAGCGGTGTTACCCGTGCTGTATAGTACATACATAATAGCGGTGTTACCCGTGCTGTATAGTACAGACATA
>JAVTVY010001857.1:0-33233 GCA_036873755.1 Hanleya hanleyi | reverse complement strand
TGTATATTTTGTTACATTTGTCAGTTCGGTCATCACAGCTCCCGAGCTAGCGTATCTAATTACGCTATTTTCCGGTGCTAGGGGCCGTGTGGATACTCCATAGTCTCCACATGAACAGCTGCAATAATAGTGCGGCGGAGATTCTAAGGCTACGTCCGAGAATCCACCGTATTCTCGGGTATGAATGTTAGATGTCGACGAATACTTTCCTTTAGAGTCATATTGTTGTTTTTTTTAGTCGCCAGACGTCGTAAATATTTTTCGCCTATTGCATATCGCTTCAACTCATAAGATTAATCTCCCGTGTTTATATATTTACGCTTTTACGGTTTTATTCCTGTATTTTGTTGTCGTTTTCTGTGTTTCCACGACTGTTTCACTGTCCTCGCACTACATTGTGTTCATAGTTTGATATTTCTGTTCCTTCACTGTCTAGCGATTTCTATGTCGACTTTTTATTCCCATCTCTGTGTTCTTCTAGTTATCGCTGTTTTTCTCAGGCCATGAATCATACTTTTGTATTTTATATACACCATAATATTTAACACTTCAAACATGCTCACGTCTCAATCTCTCTCATTACTCATCTGTTATCACCGGATCAGCCCAGCTTTCACTTCCCCAAAATAATACATGATGCATAAGTATTGTATCTGTGTTGTGCATGAAAATAAAATATGTTGAGTACGGGCCCGTCGCTAAGATTTTTAAAGAGGGGTGAGGGTGCTAATGTTTTCAATTTTCAGTTTATTACCTTCCCAGGAATCTCCTTCTTGGCGGATCCGAGGCATGCCACTCTCTCACCTCGCTCTTACCCGAGTTTTTTGAAGGAATTTCAAGTTTTTTTGACAAAAACTTTCTGATTCTCTATTCAGTAATTACGCGAGGAACTACTGTATTTTGTCTTGAAAAAAGTGCGCTCTGTATAATCATAATGGTTGTAACACAGTTGATATAGCTTGTTTGATTGGCATACTCCGCCAGTACACGAGTTGTCCGTGTTATGTAGGACGTACTGAGTGGCCCTGATCAGCCTGTTTGGAGACGATATATCCCCAAATGTCGAATGCATCTAAGGTTCACTTTTACCTGCCCGACAACGTGAGACCAATAATTTTGAATGTTGAAAGAATGCGAAAGTTTCTGGCGAATTTGCCGAGGTTTGTACTCAACATAAACATGAACAATATGAACATAGCCATTTAATGGATATTTCCCATTCGCGGGGCATACATTTAACCCGGGGACCTACCCTTGTATTTTTACTTTGAATAAAAATCAATGCTTATCACTGGAAAAACGTAAAACAATTTGGGTAGTTTTTGTCTAAGATTTCTGTCTTTTTGCTCACCGATCTCAATAGGTTCCATAATTTGACGATAATATAAGAAAGTTGCTCTTTCTGCTATATGCGAGCATTGGAAGCAAAATTCATTTATTATTAACATAAATGCAATGAGAACATGAGAAAAAAAGCTTGCTTTTAAGGGTGAAAATGTGTCGTTTGTTTAAACTTCCATGCAATAATCGAGTAATAAAGCATAATAAATTGAAGTTTGGGAGTACACAATCGACTACAGATAAAAAAATGTGTTCGATGATATATGTTGAAAATTTGAACAACGAATCTTTATCTTCAGATATTCATAAAAAAGTATATGAATTTGTTCTACTTTTCTGTGGAATTTTTGTGTTAGAAACGTTATACACGAAAAACCGAATTTGGGTTATACGGAGGTCATACGGCGTCAGACGTAAGAAACGGCCTTGTTAACAATTAAGAAACCCCAATATGTCTTAAAGCCCCAATCCCCAATATGTCTTAACACCAGAGCGTCTGCTCTATGCAGACACTTTCAAAAAGAAATCATTTCAAAGTTCGTTCGTTCTCATTACTCTATATAGACGATCTTCTTGCTGTGGATAATCGCTATATAAATGAATGATATATATCCAGCTTGGCACGTTTCGTAACTTGTCTAATTCCACTGTACCTGGCGCTATATTGGCGGTATGAATATAGGTTTTTCAAGATTCTAGTGAAGTTCATATGAACAGCCACAATCAAAACGTGACTGATATACCTCATGCTCTAGATAACGACTTTAAAAATAAAATTATATCGATTAATAATACTGATCAGCGATACCGATTTGAAAACTTAGCTCCATCATGATGTTTTGCTGGCACCACTAAAAGCTGTTGATCGATAATCTCTTGCAGAAAATTAGCCTAGTTCTATGTATACTATGATTTATTCTTTTAACTTGGTGTCAATGCTATTATATGAATTAGGTCTTTGGATTATAGACGCGGAAATTCTTTAATGGACGACGACTGAATATTGAATGACGAACTATACGTTTGTATTCTACATTTTCGTACAAGGATAACAATTTAAAACTTACTAGATATATCACACGCCTTACTTGCAAGCGAATTATGTCCAGGTAAAATCAGCGACAATAGCTTAGTTCAACTTACACATATTGTTGTTGTTCTCAACATTATAATCATGAGATCGAATGGCGAAATGAATTGTCGGTGAATCGATGCTGCTTTTGTTTTCAAAATGCACGAGTAAAAAAACATATGTTTATAATGACTTTTTGCAATAAATTAGGATGAAATAAAATAAATCATGAAATCGTGAAAAAATGTGAAATCAATAGAATCACTTTCGGTATAATATAAAGAGGCTCCAACTCGTATTGGGTCTTTTACAAAAGAAGGAATCTTGAAAAAATGTTTGTTTAAGTATAAATAAGAAAACTGTGGTCCATTTCTGTCTAGTTTTGAAGTTGGGTTTATGTAGATAAACATATGTCGTTTTGTCCACATCAACATTATAATTTATAGAAATTGTAGTTTCAAATTAATTATTTTTTTTCTGTTATAAACATTTGGTCAAACTTCTCGACGGGTCTAAATGGTCTTTGAACGGAACCAATAAATACCATATGTATTTGAGATTCAGGAATATCTTGGGCGGGGGAATCTCTCCCTCCCTTGTTTAACGATCTCCCCCCGCCCCAAAGGCTCTGGAACTACGAAAAATTGAGAGGTTATTACGTTGTGGTTAATACGAGTATTTGGCAAAAGTCTCAGAGCAATGCTTCATGGTTTTATTCAATAGGCGGCCATATTGGCACAACAAAAATAGTATCTTTGTCATTTTTTCTTCTCAATCTTTATTTCTGTGAGGAAAAAGTGGCCAAAAGTATTTTATTTCATACCACATTATCATTTTTCAATATATTTCTTAGTTAATGCGGAGAAATTTGCACAAATGAAAATAACCTGTGGAGAAAATTCGATAAAAATGCTTTCATTTTGGAAAATGACGTCACGGTGAGGAAGTAGTCCATAGTTTCGGATTATTGGTCAAAAATATTTATACATCAGAGCGCCCGGGTCTGACCACATGATAATTATCCTTCTCTTTTTGATAACCAGTATTTGTAGTACCAAGCTTCTAGGTGCTACCATTCCTTCAAAATGACATATGAGGAGGGGTGGCTCGATTGAGCTATATGGCGGATCGAGTCGTGAAGTCAACCTTCGTCAGCCTCAGTTTCGTACGTTTTTCAGGTGTTTAAAAATAGGGTTATGTTGCATATGAGGTATGTGACAAAAATCGGCGTGGTCAACCCCATATTTTGAATAGCTTTTTTATCTTGCCTCCAGACGGGGAACACTGAGCAGAAATCTTGTGGCAATCGATTGTCAAGATTTCTCCAGAGAGTGAACGAAATATGGCGTATTTTGGGTCATTTTAATAGATTTTCCAGAAAATTTGGAGTACGTTCCGAGGAAAGAAAATTTATCTCGGATTAAATTCGCATAACTGGCTTATATGTTAAATTAATGGTATGAGCATTCCCATGAAGAAAATATTTACCTTTATATGGGTTTTCTGCATCGTTTGGCAACTCGGAAAGACGGAAGGGCTATACCGAGGGCCTATTTCCAGCAACGAGGGGTCTACTGTGGACTGCACCCTGAGGTCACCAGGACGGCCACCTTGGATATTCTTACACTCTTGGGTAGAGCTCGATTTATGGATACAGTATGGCAGGTTCGATCTCTCTGGAGTCAAGGGTAAGGAAAATATTCAGATATTGATCAAATTACCCACATTCCTATAGTATTAGTCATTTTGTATTGTAGCTGCCATGGAAAGAAGGTGTTTTACCGAAATGGTCAAGGATGCCAGATGGGCACCCTTCGGTTTCGATATCTGCATGGTTTACAGATGTCAAAACCACTATTGTGGGATCTCTAGCGTAAGGTTTACTTTAGATCCGTTTAGCCAAATTATTAGAATATGGTTGGAACTCCTTGCTGCTAGCGCTGTGTCCATTATCTGGCTAGGCTAGATTGCTTCCTCAAGTCACATTTCCACTAATTTGCATTTTTCGTCTAGCTTAGTTCACTTGTCATACAGATGAGATTATGGCTGTTATTATCTCCACATATAACTGTTAAATTTATTTGTGATGTTGCGCAGTTCTACTTCAAATATTCTCTATAAATGTCTTGGGGCATATAGATCTACGATATTTATAGTTTGTTTTAGGATTGGAGCGATCTCGTGGGAAAAATTGACGAAGTCTGGCGACTAAAAAGCAACCATATGACCATACAGGAAAGCATTCGTCGACACCTAACATTCAGACCTGTGGATTCTCTGATGTAGCCTTAGTATCTCAGCCGCGCTTTTATTGCAGCTGTTCATGTGAAGTATCGGCATGGCCCCTAGCACCGGCTTAAGCGGCGTTTGAACCGCGATGGCAGATCTGCTCGAACAACTCATTTGATGTTAATGGATGAACATCGTGGTCGTCAGTAGTATAGTATGCGTAGAATCTATAGTAATTCGATACTCTTGATCTAATTACCCCAGGGGGGTCAGTTAGAGGGATCAAATTACGGTCGTAATGTGATATGGGGTATTGAGAATGTATTGGACTAATAATAGGATGAAATATGAAACTCGTATTCGAATTATGAGAGGCGAAAGGACAGGGGGGTATAAATTGTTTGAATTAGACTGTAAACATGAATATTCATAGAATTGACGTCACACAGACGAGTCCGGACCTGCACGAATTTAGTAGCTAACCGAATAAGGATGCACATCTGCTCGTTTGCGGGTTTGACATGTTTGGTTCTGTACTAAGACAAATACGTGAATATAGCTTGACACAATTCCCACACTCGGGTGTACTATGTAAGAAACCTACCTTTTATGTTTTGTCTTTCATAAATTCACTAGCTTCCACTGTATTTATATATATACATACACTCTAAGGCTTAAACAAGAAATAGAAGTCCTGCGTGAAATGGGGTCAAAAGATGCTGGGAATGTCAGAGTAGCAGCTGTACTATATAGGTTACACACAGGGTTGAAACTGTTACACACATAGTCTAGCCCAAGTTACAAAGGTCAACATGTGGTTTTACATCAGATAAAGAAATATAACTTCACTTTTCTTGTAAAAAGTAATGTTCTCTCTATTTATATATACATACACTCTAAGGCTTACACAAGGGATATGGTTCACGCTATACAGTCCACTGAACTCAAATGGGGTCAACATACTCTGATTTAGGCTGTAGCAATATCCTCTCGTTTACCAATGTACACGTGTTTTGGCTAGCAATTGAAGGACAAATACAGCCTACATTCAACTTATCCTCTGGTCTGTCATATTTATGAGCTCGGTCATAGAGCATTTGACACATGCCAGTCAGAGTTATTTCCCCTCACACAGAAAGGGATACTATACTACCACATAAACAGCCTCTCACGAGAGCTTTACCATATTTATATTAGTTTATCCACGCAGTAAAAATTACCTCTTGAAATAAAACATTATTCCATTACATAACAACAATATCATTTTATTCAAGTTTATATATACAAAATTCAAGTTAAAAACACAACTAATAAGCCAGGGTAAGTAATAGTATTATACTCGATAATGCCGCAACATGTCATATGCAACGCTTGTTCGACCATAAGACTGCGAATGTATATTGACGCTATGCTACGGTCAAAATACGTCACAGTTCATAGGTATACGGGTTAAAATGTTCCCAGCTGTGGGTACGTGTCGGTAGGCTCTTGGAATTCTTTGACATCATCCGAAAATGGCTCTATGGTGTCCGGGAGTAATTTCTCGAACGTCTTCTTGCGCATGCTCACGGAAACTTCCCAGGCCTCCGAAGTTGTGAACTCTAATTCTTTTTGCAGGTATATTTGTGTTCATTGCATCGTAAGAGGACGATACATCCAAAGAACATGAAACCGTAAACTTGGAAAATTGCTGACATTGCTTCAAAAATGGACCATTTGCATTTGTACTCCGTGTAGTGTATATATAAATAATGCCAATGTATATCATAGCGTTGTCTTTTATGTGCTCGTTATTATCTCTCCAGCTCGAGCTCCTTCCTCGCGAGCGAGCTCCGAGCTCCCTCCCTCCCGAGCTCCGAGCTCCCTCCCTCCCTCTCGAGCTCCCTCCCTCCCTCCCTCGCTCCGAGCTCCCTTCCTCCCGAGCTCCGAGCTCCCTCGCTCCCGAGCTCCGAGCTCCCTCCCTCCCGAGCTCCGAGCTCCCGAGCTCCCGAGCTCCCGAGTTGTGAACTCTAATTCTTTTTGCAGGTATTGTGTGGTATTTTTGACTTTCTTGTGAACATTGTCCTGGCGCAGTTCGTTCATCACTTTGACTTGTTTCAAATAAAGGTCCGTCAAAGTTTGCGCGATTTCTGGGCGCATGAATTTATAGGCTGCCTGGAAATCCCCAAGTTCTTCCCATTTTTGTTCTATCTTGTCTCTGTGCATGTCGATGGCTTTGTTCACCGCGATGTTCCAAAAGCTGTTGTCATCCTCGGATACGTCTTCCTCATTGTCGTCATCATCGACGTCATCGTCAGTGTCATCGCTGGGTGGGTCGCTGGAGACGTCCTCGTCTGCACTGTCGCCGGGTGCATCGCTGGAAACGGCATCTAGTACATCCAAGTCTCTCGAAGACATAGCGCATGAAAAGTGGCCTGTCAGTCCGTTCAGGTGGGTATCGTTCTGTCGAATGACGGCTATCGGGAGTCCATCGAGTGTTTATTCTCAATTATTCGTTCGAACACGTGTTTCATTTGAGCGATAGCTATACCGTACGCGTCCTCCCAACTTATATTGGGAGTTTTCAATCCACAGGCTGTTCGTTCGATATTCATATGAATGGGATCATTGACCAGATATTTCATACCCGCGACTAGTTTTAAGTATTGTCTTCGTAAACATCGTCGCAGTAGAGGGGCCAATGCATTATGCGCTAATATTTCGGATTTCTTCCTGGAATATCCTTTGCGCTGAAATTCTTTTTCTTTCGCTTCAAGTTTCTTCTCTACTTCTCCCTACATACTGCTTTTAAAGAGATGTCGCCATATCCCTTTATCGACATATTCTTCTGGAAATCCAGAGACTGTCCTGGGGCGAATGATGGCTGTATCTCGGTGCGTCTCCTGCGGACTAGGGGTAGGCGTTGATAGTGAGCGTGGGGTTTGTTGTCGCATTGGTTTTTTTTACGGGAATAGGTGACCCAGAGTATACGTCTGTCACGTGGAAGTTATCGAAAGTTCCGGATGGATATTGAGTGTCTATTGTCTCGGGCACCCGACATTCCTGTTCAGTCGATTGATGTGCGGGTCCGGTATTGGGCGGTTGTGGGCTCTGTCGCTGTACATCGGTCAATAGTTCTGAATCGGGCTCCCCGGGTAATATGTTTGTCATCAGTCTGCATGCGTCGGGGGTGTGGGGTTTTATAAATCTACGAAGAGATACCCGTAGGGGCGAGTCATGGCTCTATGAAAAGTTTGCATGAAATAGGCCACGTTTTGGGGATAAATTCGTCTCCCGAAGACGCGGATTTGATATCTGTCGATGGGGTTGTTGAAAAGAACGAAGTAATGACAGTTTAGCGCGATATCCCTGGACGCCTTACCTTGAGGGAACAGATTCTGGGTCATATAGATGACAGAGAGATTTCTATGATGGGACCCTTTAGTGAATAGGTCCGCTATTTTCGAATTTTCCTTCGCCACGCCCATCAGGTCATCGAGTACGATTATACTGACCTGGGCGGAATCAAAGTAATACGATTCGTCTATGTCATGAGGAATTCCTGGAACGAAGCTCACGTTGCTTAATCCCGTATTCTCGTACGCGCTCTGCCATTGACTATAGCACCATACAACCCGCGTCGGAGCTGGGGTTGCCACACCTTCCTCTAAGAATTTCATCACCCAGGACGTTTTTCCGCATGAGGACGGACCGCTCACCGTCATCGTATAGGGATGGCTCAATACTCTCGTCTGACATCTCGATCCTTCTTGACGTTCAACTTGTACGTTATCAGGACTTCGTTGCGCGGGTTGACATTCGTCTGTGGTATTTTTATGCAGAGAAAGTAAATGTCTACGAAGATTGAACGGGCTGGACAATAACTTTGAACACAAGTGACATGCGTAAGCCATGGCTCTCCTCTTGTGCGACACTCGTCGTATAATGAAGGCTTACATATGTATGGAGTGTTTATATGCAAGAGCTCGGAGGTGTGGAATGGGGCAGTGGGGGATGCTCTGGAATGCTGCGGTGGGGAGAGCTCGGAGCTCGGGGATGGCGTAGGAGCTCGGAGCTCGGGAGCTCGGGAGGGAGGGAGCTCGGAGCTCGGGAGGAAGGGAGCTCGGAGCGAGGGAGGGAGGGAGGGAGGGAGCTCGAGAGGGAGGGAGGGAGCTCGGAGCTCGGGAGGGAGAGAGCTCGGAGCTCGCTCGCGAGGAAGGAGCTCGAGCTGGAGAGATAATAACGAGCACATAAAAGACAACGCTATGATATACATTGGCATTATTTATATATACACTACACGGAGTACAAATGCAAATGGTCCATTTTTGAAGCAATGTCAGCAATTTTCCAAGTTTACGGTTTCATGTTCTTTGGATGTATCGTCCTCTTACGATGCAATGAACACAAATATACCTGCAAAAAGAATTAGAGTTCACAACTTCGGAGGCCTGGGAAGTTTCCGTGAGCATGCGCAAGAAGACGTTCGAGAAATTACTCCCGGACACCATAGAGCCATTTTCGGATGATGTCAAAGAATTCCAAGAGCCTACCGACACGTACCCACAGCTGGGAACATTTTAACCCGTATACCTATGAACTGTGACGTATTTTGACCGTAGCATAGCGTCAATATACACTCGTAGTCTTATGGTCGAACAAGCGTTGCATATGACATGTTGCGGCATTATCGAGTATAATAATATTACTTACCCTGGCTTATTAGTTGTGTTTTTAACCTGAATTTTGTATATATAAACTTGAATAAAATGATATTGTTGTTATGTAATGGAATAATGTTTTATTTCAAGAGGTAATTTTTACTGCGTGGATAAACTAATATAAATATGGTAAAGCTCTCCTGAGAGGCTGTTTATGTGGTAGTATAGTATCCCTTTCTGTGTGAGGGGAAATAACTCTGACTGGCATGTGTCAAATGCTCTATGACCGAGCTCATAAATATGACAGACCAGAAGATAAATTGAATATAGGCTGTATTTTTCCTTCAATTGCTAGCCAAAACACGTGTACATTGGTAAACGAGAGGATATTGCTACAGCCTAAATCAGAGTATGTTGACCCCATTTGAGGACAGTGGACTGTATAGCGTGAACCATATCCCTTGTGTAAGCCTTAGAGTGTATGTATATATAAATAGAGAGAACATTACTTTTTACAAGAAAAGTGAAGTTATATTTCTTTATCTGATGTAAAACCACATGTTGACCTTTGTAACCTAGTTTGTGTAGACACCGCTCGGTATAACGTACGTCGGTGGGCTAGACTATGTGTGTAACAGTTTCAACCCTGTGTGTAACCTATATAGTACAGCTGCTACTCTGACATTCCCAGCATCTTTTGACCCCATTTCACGCAGGACTTCTATTTCTTGTTTAAGCCTTAGAGTGTATGTATATGTATAAATACAGTGGAAGCTAGTGAATTTATGAAAGACAAAACATAAAAGATAGGTTTCTTAACATAGTACACCCGAATGTGGGAATTGTGTCACGCTATATTCACGTATTTGTCTTAGTACAGAACCAAACATATCAAACCCGGAAACGAGCAGATGTGCATCCTTATTCGGTTAGCTACTAAATTCGTGCAGGTCCGGACTCGTCTGTGTGACGTCAATTCTATGAATATTCATGTTTACAGTCTACTTCAAACAATTTATACCCCCCTGTCCTTTCGCCTCTCATAATTCGAATACGAGTTTCATATTTCATCATATTATTAGTCCAATACTTGCTCAATACCCCATATCACATTACGACCGTAATTTGATCCCTCTAACTGCCCCTCTGGGGTAATCAGATCAAGAGTATCGAATTACTATAGATTCTACGCATACTATACTACTGACGTCTGATGGAGAAACGCCTCAACAAGCAGTAAAACTGGTAAATGCAAGAATACACAGGAAAACTAAACTGTAATGTCCGACATCGTACGGCTTAAATTTCCCACCAAAACATTAAACCTACATATATTTGTCGAAAGACATGTAGAAAAGGCGGGCCTAGGGGACTAACAGTCCACCAGAAGAATCCTACCATAAACCCCTGAATGACGTGTCATTTGAGATCATCGCTCATATGGGCCGTACGAACCATTGAACTTCAAGATCGTATGGTGACCACTCGAAACAGACACTATCAGAGTGTGACTGAGATGCATCATTCTCTAGGTATCGACTTTACAACGAAAACTACATGGATTAGGAATGCCGATCAGGGACATGGATTTGATATTTTTGGAACTTTGTGATGTCTTCCCGGCGTCACCGAAAACTGTTGGCCGCATTTTATTGCTGGTACTGTTATATTCATTAGGTCTTAATTACCAATATACGAGTTGTCAGATCATTTCCATCATAGCTCTTTAGATTTGTATCTAATACCGCTTATGCCGGTGCTAGGGGGCGTGTGGTCATGTCATCCAAGTTGCCACGTGAATAGGTACAATAAAAGCGTACCTGAGATACAGCACATATCACGAATCGTTAGATTCTTGGTATGTGCTTTAGAATTGGTTAACCAGAAGACTAAACTGTGAAGTCATGTGACTCTGTCAGTATGTCGGCACCTCTTCCCACTTCCCTTATATGCGGTGTAATTTGGAATTTTTATCTAGTTCTATGTCTTTTAGTTATTCCTTTATCAATATAAAGTTTCCTCCCTCACATATCCGCTTATTTTAAATCTGTTCTTTCCTTGCTTCGGAAATGTTTCCTGTACACATATATTATATCTGGAATAATTTCATTTATTAAGATTTCTCTCGATGCGTCAGACGTTCTCATGTAGTATCGATAATTTAACTTTTGTTGAATTTTCTTACCTTTCCTTACGAGGTATTCTGTCGGAAGTGAGTTTTCCTACGTTGTTATGTTGAGATGATCTCAGATGTAGTGACGACTCAAAACATTCCAAACTGCCTTTGACGAAAATCAACGAAGCGATCATACCTTCCACCGAATATTTCAAAGTAGCTGAAGGAAGCTTGCCATGAGGTACATGTGCGAAAATTGTAAAATTTGATAGAGTGGCAAGGATCAGAGATTACACAATCTTTGCGCATATTCGTGTCACTAGCACAAAGACCCTATTCAGATTACTAAGGAGTATTTGGGACGGGTTCCGCCTATCGATAGCTGACCGTGAGTGAGTGAGACCTGGTAAGAACATGAAGCTGTGATATTCACGGTTTTAAAATTTAATACAGTGTATTAAGAATCGTAGTGTTATAAACCAGCATGTTTCAAACTGAAATTACTCCCCTCGATACAGTGGTTATAGAATGGATCATTGGACCAGTTCTTCTTAGAATAGTTTTCGTTTTCCAGGTATAATATGCACATTTCTTGGAAAAGTCTATAAAACGACAAGCCGGTCATAAAGTGGATAGACGGACGTTTGCCTATAGTCATTCCGACAATACCCGTCCAATAAATTACGAAACTGGTTACACTCTTCGAATGAAGGTGTTACTGTATATTTAACATTATAAATATCCGAAGAGTGACAACATTATATAATGCGTTATATTTGTAACACTCTCAGAATGTGTAGAGAATAACCTATTATATCCAACATTATAGTCCTGTATCATAAGCAAAACAACATTTTACAATGCTGAATTTAACACATTTAAAGTGCTGTATTGCTCCTGATACACTACTATAATGTTGGATATAATATTTTTTCTACATTTTACGCGTGTTAAATTTCGTTATTCCGAATTATGAATGACGGACCAGACGCTTGTAATAGCCATATTTATAATGCTGAACATAACACTTTCATATTAAGGGTGTATATAAATAAATAATTTAGTCCACAGTTCGTGGTAGTCCCATAGTTTTCCAGCTAACATGTGCATTTCGCGGAAAAGTCTATAAAACAATAAACCTCAAAATATATAAGTAGCGTAAATAACAAAGTGGATAGTCGGACGTTTGGGGAATACAACGGGGACCACATAACCAACTGATTCATGGCAAATTTACCGTCATGCCGAAAATACATCCACGTTATCTAGGGATTTTTTCTCAGCTACAAAAATGACTGTCCAGCATGCATCAGTCTATATTACAAATGAAAAATAGCACTCTATCCATTGTAGCACACTAATTGTTATATTAATCCGGCGGCTTAAGGTCAAGATCGTGACTGACTGGAATAAAGCACCATATTTTGCACAGAGGCTCATTTGGGCATAAGTAATCATCTCAGAAGGGGTGCCCATTTCTGCAGGAGGTGGACGGCGCTTAATTTGCATAAATCCAATATGGCCACCATAATACATACATTAGCCTCATGTTGGCGACTATTGGACAGCTTTGAACCGCCTTTTTACACCAGATTGGTTTTCTACGAGCTTGATTGACTCAAGAAGGAAATAATAACCATAATTAGAAACTTTATTACACGTTGAATATCCAATATGGCCGCCAGAGCGTCACGAATAATGGTACTATTGCTATAAACATGTATGTGTGTTTGTATACATGTTAATATATATCATATATATTTATAAAGGCTTCATTGAGAGGTTTCTGTACATGTAGCTGTTATGATTGGCTCGATCGAGCAGGCATGAAGGTTATTGGCTATTTTCTCTTCTGTACATATCTAATATGGCCACCAACGCCCCATCCTCAATGCTGATTATCGGTACTAAAAACAAATGTTTCCAAGGATGAAATTTCAGGTTATCGTACATGCCACGGTTGTGAACTACATCAAATGTTACCAATTGGATTCTTCCAGGCTCCTTACATGTAAATTAGCATGTGTAAATTCAGCGGCAAAGGAAGTTACTCTTCCAAAACCGGTTGAACTGTGCTAAGTAACTACCCTGAGTTAGATTTGCTTGTTTCAAGTTTCGATATCTGACACTCCAGAAGATACATGAGATATGCTTTCACTGTCTCGCGTGATCGTTCATCTGATATGCCAAACCCCGCTATCGTAGAAGCTAAATTAGACAAAGAGTTGTGTCGAGCTGCTGGTCCCTTCTCGACTCCTTTTGACAATAAGGTGTGCACTCCATTAGTCTTAGTCCCAAGAAAGGAACCTAATATGTTTTGGGGCTCTTGGTGGCCGAGTTGTCTAAGGTGCATCTCTGGTGATCGCAAGCCTCACACCGCCGAACCGGCACGGATTCGAGCCTCGTTGTTCCATGCGCGAATGTTTGCCAGTTACATGCCGACGGGCCGGAGGAGGTTCTCTTCCCGTATCCCAGTTTCCTCCATCATTAAAACTGGCTGTCACCATATGAGTGAAATAACCTTGAGTGTGGCATTAAACCAAATCCCCCCCCCCCTAATACCTTTAGTGTGACAACAATTTATCTTTTCCCTGGAACATCAGGTGCGATTCAATACGTAGACATTACATATCGTGATTGCACTAGTTCAAAAACCACTAAAGCCTGATGGCAAAAATCTGTTTAGATGATGCATTCCGCATCATACCTATAGAGCCAGCGATTCACCCCTTATTGGGGTTTACCGGGGGCGACAAGTATTTTTATGATCGGTACCTCTCGATGGGATGCTGTACATCCTGTAAGATATGAAAGAGCTCAATTCATTCTCCGCAATCGGTTATGGCTACAAACTTCGTCATATCAGAGGTGATCCACATGCTGGACGACTTCATCTTCGTCGGTGCAAATGACGCTAGCCACTGTTCTATAGCTCTCAACACTTTCACTTCCTTGTGTGAGTATTTGGGCATTCCAATCAAACATGCTAAGACTTACTACCCATCAACTACTATGGTTATGCATGGGATTCAACTGGACTGGACACAACTATGAAAACACCATTTCCAGAAGACAAAATTCATAAACTGAAAAGCATGCTGGCTGAATTCTCGCGCCGAAAAAAATCTTTTGGAACTGCAATCTCTCATTGGCTCATACAATTTTGCCTGTAAAGTCGTCGTGCCCGGCAGGGCATTTCTCCGCTGCCTGATAGACTTTAACAAAAGTTGCATCACAGGCTCACCATCACATTCTCTTGATTGAAGCTAGAGTCTATGTTAATACCTGGCTTGTATTCCTGGAGTCTTCCAACGGTAAAGTAATTTTCTTTCTCCAAATTGGGTATCCTCTGATGTGATCAAACTAGATCAAACTGATTCCGACGCTGCTGGTACCTTGGGTTTGGTGGCTGTTTTTGGATCCTCGTGAATAGACCAAGAATGGCCAGCACATCTTGCCCACTCACATGCCACGGTCAAGAAGTGCTTGCCGTGGAAATTTGGGGCCATAAACTGGCAAATCATAACGTTCTCTTCCTTTGTGATAGTATGACCGTGGTTGAAATAATCAATCACCACTCTTTCATTGCTGATGAAATTAATGCGTCAGTTAGTCGTTGCCTGCCTTCGAAATGACATTCTTTTCAGATCAAAACTTATTTCGGATCAATCTTATTTCTGACAAACTCTCGCGGTTACAATTTCAGGAAGCGCTGTCTCTAGTGTCTTGGCTCAATCGCTCGTCGCATGGAATACCCTGTCTGTTGCTTAGTCTTTGAAGCAGAGTTCATCTGACGGCGTCCCTTGCAGAAACTTCCTTCAAAGTATACAGGCGCGCATATGACAAGTATATAGAGATTTCCTCAATAACACTGGTCAACGTGCCAGTAAGATATTCTTCACCTCATGGGCACGATTGGTTTCCTTCAAAGCATTCTTGCATTTCCACAAGTATGCACCCTCCATAGCTTATACCTAGTTGCCAACACTAGTGTGGAAATTTTCAGACTCTTACTCCAGAGGATGACGAATATATGAGGTTTTGAAAATCGCTAGGATAATATTGCCATTTAAAGGCCCAGAATGACCTCGGGCCCCTATTGGGACACATATTACCTCCTGGGCCTCGAAATCGGAGGCACCCCTTCTGATATTGTTCTCAGCGTCTCTGATGACACGTGTGCCAAATTTGGTGCTTTATTCCACTCTGTCACGATAAAGTGAAAATCTGGCCTTAAGCCATCGGACTATACTGAGTATCAGTGAGAAATTGCGTTAATCTAATTTTGCTCCGTATATGTCGTGCCCCTCCAAGAACGCCGTCGATCAGTAAAGAGTAGGCTATATTTTCGTACATTGTCGTACAGGTCCGATGGTTAAATGCGCATGAGTGTATTTTTGAGAAGTTACTTTGAGCAGGCCCTTCTTATTATCTGAACAACTTTGTGTCAATGTTTATTACCAAAACAAATAAGATTTTGTGTTCAGAAGGGAAGAAGAGAATATTGCTTTATGTAATGGAAAAAGTTGATTTGACCTGATTATTATGAAGAGGGATATTGGAGACAGTTGATAGAACGTAGTGATTACTATATCCCGGTTTAATACATGTATGATTATGTGTGATACGGATTTGATGTTTTGGAACATCATGATGTCTTGCCGGCATCATTGAAAACTGTTGTCCGCTTCTATCTTGCAGGAAACTAGCCTTTGTGTATGTATGCTATGATTGACTTTTTGAATTTGGTACTAATATTGTTATATGGAATATGGAATAGGTATTTGGATTATGGACGCGGATATTCTTTAATGGACGACGACTGAATTATGAATGACGGACCAGATACTTGCTATTTAAGTCATATAACACTTGTGATTTCTTGAAAATGAGGCATGTCATCAATTCATTTAAATGCAAAATGCCGTAGCTAAATTGCCTGCAATGATTTCGATTATTATTGTAACATAAATGTTGGTAAGCCTACCGGACATGAACAATAATCAATTTCGGATTTGCTGATTATTTCTATCTATTATCAAACGTGAAAATTATTCGGTACATTGTTAGCGGAAGTCTCACACGAATCAATGTTCGGATAGGTATGTACTATGGTGTGGTATTTCATATGCAAAGGACTTGTACTTTCTTGGAATAACTTATTGGTATCGTCTGTGACTCTTTGTTGCAATTTTTCGCATTTGAGGATGAACTTTTGATCAAAATATGAATTTCAAATCTTTAGAAAGAATTGATGAACTCTCGAAAAACAATTTCGGATATTTCCAGCAATTTTATATGGCTTGGGGGTGGGGGGAATTTGGTTTAATATCACACACAAGGTTATTTCACTCCCAGTAATTCTAAAATGCAGATACCAATTTCAGTTGTGTATTATTATGAAGTCACCTGGTGTTCATATATTATGTTTCAAATAGTATGATATAATGATTTGATCCATTGAACAAGAGGAATCAATCAGCACAAGTTAATTTTGAGTTCAGAAACAAGCAGGACAATTTCAGAATCTCCCCCCCCCCCCCCCCCCCCCCCCCTCCCCGCCAGCCACATCCTACATTTGGATGCTTTAGCATATTTTTGAAGCTAAGAGTATATTTTGAAAAATTCGATGATGATTTCGCTGCTGCCAACATATTAAATACTGTATGATGAACTTTTTGATAGAATCCATGCATGCTGGTCAAAAACTATATTTATTCACCATAAAACTGGTACAGTATGGAGTTACATATTTACCTGAATTTATTGTCGCCTTAAATCAAGAATCAAAAAAAACAAAAACAAATCGACATATTTCATATACTTTTCCGTGTTCTGCGAGAAAGTGAGAAAACTGCTGACCACGTTTGGATTTAGAAGTGTGCCAGTTCAACCAATATGACGGGTTACAATTTTGAATATAGAGAAAACAATGATTGTATTACGATGATGAAAACAAAGATTGAGAAATACTGACTGTATATGTTGATTTTTGTATATAAAAACTGTTTTATCAGATTGTAATTGTTTATGGAAATAAATTTTATTCAACACGAAACAGGAACTATATATAGAGGTTTAGAAATAAATAATCTCCATATACAATTCTGAACATTTCAAGTAATTCTAAACCCTTATAGAAGGTTTGAAAATACAGTCGTCGCTGTATAGCTGAAATATTGCTGAATGCCACGTTAAACCTTAATTCTCTCTATCTCTCTCTCTCTCGCTCTCTTGCTCTCTTGAAAATACAGAATGTATGATGAGGTGTCCTTGTTGCATTTATTTCTCATTTTTAAGCTTTATAAAGTTAGAAAGCCTTAACATATTCATAGAGGTTCACAACTTTTTTCAAACTTTATTTTCAAACTATTTTTTTCAAAATAGTTAAAAAATAACTATGAAAATATAAAAAAACATTACAAATACCGAATAAATGCCGCAATGGTTTGAGTTTTGAACGTTGTGTTTCGTGGAAATTTTTTCACTTCCTGACAGGTTTTTAAGTGGGCCTACACGTTTCATCTACATGTATGGTATATACGGTATGAATTTAGGCACGGACACCTCAAGCATATAAACCGCCATTAGGTTGATTTGGTTTTAAACATCAATATGCAGTCATTATGGAATTTAGCGGTGTGATCATGTCAATCTTATAACAGGGTTTTGTCACTATGTTAAATGATCGGAAGAAATTATCATGCTTTTGTCAGTCATAGACCAAATAAAATTGCAAACACAATACCAAGTTCTCACAACAAAATATGCAGACTAAGAACAACCCCAGTTTATCTGCTGGCAATTTAGTATGGCATTAATTACAGAACCTAGCCTCTCTGTCTTAGTTGACCTATTTTAGATCTGTAGTCTGCCGGAACTACTTTTATTATCCAAACCACATGTTGGTCAGTATCTGTCAATGGGCTTGTTGGTGAAGATTTATGAGTATCAAGTGACTGTCCACGCAAACAAAATGAGACTTAATGTGGTGTTTATGCCCTTTTAAGATTGACAATAAGGAACTGGTTTGCTAACCGCCAAAAATACCGTCATGACGATTGTTTGCCTTACATGTCCGACAAATCAATGAATATTTCGTTCCCTGATGTCTCATTATTTATGATATTACATGCAGTGGTTGATATGATACATATCACACACTGATAACAAAATACGATGTATGAGCAAGAATTTCAGCGTCACTTTTCGTATCTTGTGTCTAATTCCTCTCAACCCGGGGATAGAGGTTTTATGAACATCGTGCAAGTAAAATCTTCCTGCTGTTCATAAAAACAGTCAAAGCGTGACTGATACAATTTACTCTGGATAACGATTGGTAAGATCATTTGGATTAAGAGTATTGATATGTGATACGGATTTGACCATATGAACATCATGATATCTTTCCGGCATCAATGAATACTGTTGACCGCTTCTCTCTTCCAGGAACTTAGCTCATATTTATTATATATTATCAGAAGCAAATGAAAAAGAAGTCTGCATCCTTACATCAGACTAGCTAGAATAGATTGTCCACCGCCTCTCTGTCTGCTGTGGCGCAGTTGTGCAGTAAAATTGGTATGTGCCGTGTTCGCGCAGATTCAAAACAAAAATCGAGTGCTGAATCACAGAAGATGAGTTGAAGCTGGAATTTGAATACTCAGCCTACGAAAAGCACATAATTGGTCGCAACCATGATCCCGACGTCGCACCCTTACATTACGTCTTGCGTGTGTAGGGACTGCAAGAGTCTAGTGGTGTATGTTTGACCAGTAACAGTGCCGCCAATCTAGTCTGATCTAATGATAAACACTAATTCATTTGCTTCTCATATGAAAATAACGTATACCTATTTGGAGTTTGGAACTAGGATTTTTTGATGTAATGAGTTGTTTGCAGATCTCTGCCCTTGAAAAAAAGCGATTAACTCTCCCAAATTATCCTTGCCTGAGAATTCAGTCACCCTAAATTTAATTCAAATGCATTTTCTCCCCCATTGGAGCTCCATAGACGGGACTCAATCCCCAATCATGACCATGCCAACTGGCTAGATCACAAGGAGAACAGATTTTGATAGCCACAGCTACACACAATAATTTTCTTCTTTGCCATGACGCTGTATATTTTAAGGATAATGTGATATTTACTAAAAGAGACTCCTTTGTTTATAATAGTGATGAATATGATTTTCTTTTTTAATCCATTACCTACACACGCGTTTTCCCCAAGCTGTAACCATGATGGTCCGACATTGGTACCAACATGGTGCAGTATAAATTGGTAAACATATTTTTCACCGCCAATGTCGAGACAGATGTATGTGTGCCAACGATGTACCGATATAAAATTGTACATCATGGTGCGGCAAACATTTGGACCAATATATGGTTTCGTTTTGAAAGCCGCAGTTTAGTATTTCTTATCCCATAATGCAAAGCGTGTTTTCAGTTGTTTCCGGTAACAACAATATTGCGAGACTGTTGTCGCTGTTGTCCGAAAACAAATGCTTCGCTGGAAGTGGACGTCCGTAGAGGCCTCGGCATCATCATAGAGGTTTTGTGGTTGTTTTTAACCGACAGCAGTGTCTTACAGGGCATCGTCTTCAACCTAAAGGTAATTTCGAGTGTCTAAACGATCCTTTTTCACGGAGGGTCAACTGGCACTTTTTCAGACTCGATTTTAGATTCAACATACAGAGTTCATTTACCTCCGTAAGAAAATAATCGGCCATACAGACGAACTGTAGGCCTATTGGCGAACAAGCCCAGACATATGTGATGGAAGAGCCCATTTTTAAACCATTCAAAATTATGTAACACCGACACACAGCAGATCCCCCCGCCCCTACCCTCATGCCTCTTCTCCACAGACACACACATGAGAATAGGTAGTTCAACAAGCTGAACCCTACTGACATTTAATTTTGTGATATTGATAATCAATATCACAAAATTAAATGTCAGTAGGGTTCAGCTAGTTGCTCAGAATAGGGGGCTAAATACTGTACTGCATTAAAATCCCATCAAATCTCGTCAGGAAAGTTAGTCCAGACAATGCACCCCAACGCCTCACACACACACAAGTCACAACAATAGAGGGGATTGCAGTGCTCCAATGCAACAAAGACCAGCGGTGGCGCCCATGGGCTCATTATTCAACGCAATGAGTCCATGCATGGTTACATAATTTGGAATGGCTTCTGAATTCACTATATTTCCACAAACAGCACAGTTAAACACTTAAAATAATTGTGGTGTCCATCTCAATAACTTTATTTTGGAAATTTAGAGCATAACAATAGGTTATATAAAAAGACATTTCTCAAACAATACATTGACGGTCTCCTGTGTGAGAAATAGTCATCGGAAGAGTCGAAGAATGAATACTGTCACGATATACTGCAATTATTCTGAAAGACTGGTTACCGCTATCAATATACGGTATTGTAAGCTTACCAAATGATATAATTTCAAGATCAAACTGAATATCAAAGATAATGGCCCAGACTTACAAATAAAATTACTGTCTTGCAATGCAAAATGGTCCATAACATACCAACTGTACAAAGAATGTCTTTGTTTTTTTTACATAGACTGTTCTCACTCGAATAAAAACTAAAATAAACATTGTTTCCTGGTTGAAATTGACAGAAACTTATTCAAAGTGATTGATACACCAATACATAGAACTTTTTTTTTGCTGTGAGGTTGTTCGTACCAAATGATACACCAAAAATGGAATATTTTAGTGACAGGAAGTTACAGTACCAAAATGGAACAACACAGAAACTCCAAATGCACCAGCAGACTTTTTCTAGTGTTATTGTTGCATCACCATGTAACTTGTTTGATGCATTATCAATGTAACATCCTATTGCGACATAATGGTCGTAACATCATTGTTGATGTCACACCACCAGATTGCTTCCAGTATGTATGAATGAAAGCAGTCAAAACCTATCTGTATCTAACCCATTGCACTTGCCACTGCTCACTATGTATAGATTTTTCACCAGTGTAAATGTTCGTCACTTCATGTTTGCTCACCACCATCGTCGATTCGACTAATAAAATATTATCTATGAAAGAGTTGGTTTGGTTGACATAAAATACTACAGCATTTTGTTGTACATGTGTAAGCTATATACTCAGACTAATTGCAAGGCATTGAATGTCATCAATACCTGAACATGAAGTAGTACATTTAGTTTTATTACCATCTATTGATGGAGTAGGCACATGTAATTTCCAGGCATACCCGTCAATCATAACCATTAGACAGCATTCATGTAGGCCACCATATACGGAGCGGCCTTGTGAGTTGTGTCACACATGTTTCTGATTGTCTGCGGAGTGATGCACATGTAGGCAGTATGATATCAGCACCAGTGCGTGAGTGAGTGAATACGATTTAACGTCGCTTTCAACTATATTTCGGTCATATCACGACGTTGGGTCCTATTCCTTTTCACACCTGGGAACCCCACGGATAGGGTCCTATTTCTTTTTACATCAGGGAACCCCACAGGTAATATCCTATTCCTTTTCATACCCAGGAATCCCACGGGTGCCCCAGTTAGTCGCCTCTTACGACAAGCTGTCTGTGGAGCAGAGGTCTAATCTTACCATGACCTGGGGTGTGTCTGTGTGACCCTGTAACCTCTGCTTTGGAGAAAACTAGCCAAGGGCTGATAGTGAAGGTGATGACCTGGGATGAATTTGAAAGCAATCAGAACTTCCAACAATGAACATCAGCTTACCCGTCTTAAGACAATATGCATATATCGGCTGAATTACGGTTGGCTGCAGGGTGTGAAAGTCAAACACATGTCGTGGTGAATGTAAACACTGAACTTGCATATCAACTGTTACAAAAAATATCCAAGGTACATAACCTTATAAAGAAGTATGTCACTTCGAAATTTCAACATTATGTTATCATCAGGACTGATAAACAATTTTGAATGTGGATGGTGTGTGCGCAGCTGCTACTGATACATGTTCATAAACACATGTATACTGTTCAAGTGAGAGACGATTGACCAAGCAAGTCTTAGCAGTCACAATAGGCAATGTAGTCAAAATAGTAGTAAAGTTAACACTTTTAAGGGTAAAATAACCGTCTTTGTCAGGTATGTTTAGAGAGTGGTTTTACAGAAAATTTATATAGATAAAAGAAAAATGTGATCTTATTTTGTTGAATAAAGTGAGTTCTTTGGATGCTTTCAGAATATAGGTCATGTGTGCCTTATAACCAGGGCTTCTTTAAATTTCTGGCCAGTGTCTCGCTTGTATTACTGTATTACTTTACAGTTGTTTGTAATAGAGGTTTATAATTGAAAATGAGTCTGGTAGTTAAAACATAATCGATGTTATGGCCAATTATAGTAGCAGTTCCACTCATATTGCCATTGTTGTGAGACCTGATATCAAGTACTGGGTCCTTGAATGAATACTCTATATTTAGTGTTTTGTTAACTAGAAGCTAATCCCAATCATTGCTGCATCTTTTAAAGTTGAAATGCAAAGGTTTTTAGATTTTTTTTTTTAATATTTTAGATAAGTTGAATAATGATAGAAATAACGGGATATCTACTTCGCTTGGTTCAATTTGAAGTATTTTGTCTGACAGAAACTTTTAAAAAGTTAGTTTCCCAAGCTCAGAGCTGATTGTGATGTCAGGTCAGACCAGCCTCCTGAGGACTGAATGTTACAAGCATGGACATCTGACCAGGTGATCTGATGATGGGATGTCACAAACCAGTGTCAAACAAGGCCAGATAAGCGATGCAGATTTCATTTTTCAAATCGACCGGGAATGAGATACATGTACCAATTTTGAAGCATTTATCTAAAGCTACTACTAAAGGAGACCAGTACATAGGCTGATAGTTTCCCAACTAACCCAAAGAAGAACATAAAAACAGAACATGAACCCCTTTGCAATTCATCTTTAAACAGCGAGTCACAGATCTAACAGACATAGTGTACAGTTTTATGAATATACACCCATTGTCAGAACACTATAATTCTAATTTGGTCTTCCTTGAGCATGTTGAGATCAGTTAAAGTTAAAACTAAAGTATGTCACTGATACATGTGGCACATTATCACCATATCAAATGCGATATATATTAAAGTCTGATGTTGTCATCCTTTCATTTGACAGGTTGCTCGCTGCTCTGTGGTGTTACAATGCAGTCTAGGAGTTGCTTATTTTGCTGTAGACAAGAAATTTACACCATAAAGAAAGGAGTCTGGTGGAGTACAGTTCTCAAGTTCTGTCGATTTGACAGAACATTTTGAAATTCTCGGGACAGTCTCCAGGCTGAGAATCACAATTCTCAAATAGTTGGCAGATCAGTCAATTTGTTAATGGCATTGGTGTTGTGCTTGGATTATTCACCATCATGAGGACAACTTTCTGCGAAGAAAAAATATATATCATATCAACATGCAATTAATTCCTCACATATTTACATGCATTATGAGAAGGAAATCAATGCAACCTCATCTTGTACAAGATGCTGTAACACCCTCTGACTGCACTGTGCAGAAAAAAAGGAGGCGCGCATGCGCATTTGGACTATATCGATTTTGATCACCACAGGGAGCATATATCTGTATACGAGAATGTGAAATGCATCCAGTATATCTTGTGAAAGAATTAACAAGTTTTATGCTAAATTATCACACAAGAACACATAGTACAATGGCTTGTTTAGCAGTGTCATGCTGAGCCCACTCTGCTCCATTTACAAGTGGACGATGCTGATTGGCCACGAGTGAGCCATGTGCACAAAAGCAGCACGCCACAATATTCCCAGTGCAATCTGAGGTTATATCTGACATTAGGAGATACACAACCTGATGCCATGAGAATGGCATTGGAGAGAAAGAACTAAACTTAATATTCCATTGTCTACATTGGAGGATAGTACACACACTTCTTGGAGTGAAATCTAACTTTACGTATTAATTAAAACCAACAAAGTAATACAAGATACCATGTTGTATCCCAGCATGTCTTGAGATAACTTAGACTTTATGAAAGTACAGATTATTTACCTGAAATTTCCAAATAACATTTTGGAGTTGCCGATTTCCAGCTACCAGCACCAAGATCTCCATACTACAAGGCATCGTTGACTGACAGGTTAACAGCTGCAATACATTTGTCTTTATGAGCACCCATTAATCTAATCAATGTACTATAAACTATGAACCACCATCAAAGTCTGCCTTAAATTCTGATCAGTCACTCTGATAAATTGTATCACCACTAAATGTAAGAGACTGCATAAGGGATAGATATGGCAAAAAAAATAAAACTGTTTCTGGTCAGCTTGTGTGTCGTACTGAACCATGGGCAACAACACCTTCAGAGAAGTTATCTCCCCTCCCTTGACCAAGGCAGGAATTCTTTAATAATTCCCGTTCCAAATCAAATTTAACACAGCAAGGAAGCAATCAGAGATTGCTCAATTGTATGCCCCCCCCCTTCCGCTTTAATCTGACAATGCCCCGCCATTGTTCGGTTCTGTATTGATCTGTGGAGGCCTAAATTGGATAATTACAAAAATTCTGTTTCAGTCACTTTTTTCGGCATGCCTCGCATAATACATATTCCAATTATCAACCAACAAGTAATAATACAATGTTTTGATACAAGATGGTCGCCCGGGTGCTTCCGCCAAATCCAAAAATATGACCTGGTTATGAGACCTACATTCCTTGAGAGTTTATTGAGGTGAAATTATGAAGCAATCGTGAACTTTTAATTTTGCACCCAATTCACTCTGTTGGGGCAATTTCATACTTCAGGACCTATGTGGTCTGCTTTGGAATGTAGAATACCAATTTCATACCCATTTTCCCAGTCCAAATCGGTTATGAACCGAGATCTAGCCTGGACAAATAAATATATCCCATTCACTTAGGTTTGATGAACAAAGGGCCATAACTCTTGAAAATATAACCGAAAGCAGAGAAACTTCACGCTGCACAACTATGGGGCATTGACCACATATCATTCAAATTCCATACTTGTCCATACAATATTAACCGAGATCCAGCCCGGACAAGTCCCAACTCACAAAAATTTCAAGGACAAAAGGGCCGTAACTCTTGAAAATATACGCGAAATGCGGAGAAACTTTACGCTGCACAACTACAGGGCACTGACCACATATCCTGCAAATTCCATACTTGTCCATACAATATTGTCCGAGATCCAGCCCGAACAAGTTCCAATTCACAAAGACTTGATGAACAAAGGGCCATAACTCTTCAAAATATACGCGAAACGCGAAGAAACTTCACGCTGCACAACTACAGGGCACTGACCACATACCCTGCAAATTTCATAATTGTCCATGCAATATTAATCAAGATCCAGCCCGGACAAATCCCATTCACAGAGATTTCAGAAAAAGGGCCATAACTCTTGAAAATTATACCGGAACTCGGAAAAAAAACTCCACGCTGCACAACTACGAGGCATTGGCCACATTCCATGCAAGTTTCAATCCTGTACATCAAATATTAACCGAGATATCGCGCGGACAAGAAATTCGGACGGACAGACGGACGGACAAAGCGATCGCTATATGCCCCCCCCCCTCTAATTAGAGGGCGGCATAACAAACAGCCCACATGGCTTCAAAACATGCCCACACATATGACCAGAATTAATCTCAAATGGGAAAGGCATGTGAGGTTTGGCCATGATCCATATCCTAGAAGTAAGAGTGCTTGATTATACATGATCATTACAACTCTATCATGTGATATCAACATTGGAACAAACTGATGGTTGATCTGCATTGTCAGATTAGTGACAGGTCATAGAGAAATCTGAACAAACAGTAGATATGATCAGTATAGTCTTGGATCAGTGACTGGTCCTAGAGAAATCTGAAACCAAAGACATGAAACAGTAGATATGATCTGCATTGTCTGGGCACTGTGACAGGTCCTGGAGAAATCTGAAACCGAAGAAATGAAACAGTAGATATGATCTGCATTGTCTGGGCAATGTGATAGGTCATGGAGAAATCTGAAACCAAAGAAATGAAATAGTGGATATGATCTTCATTGTCTGGGATCTGTGACAGGTCATAAAGAAATCTGAAACCAAAGAGATGAAACAGTAGATATGATCTGCATTGTTTGGGCACTGTTGACTGGTCATGGAAAAATCTGAAACCAAAGAGATGAAACAGTAAATGTGATCTGCATTGTTTGGACATTGTGACAGGTCATGGAGAAATCTGAAACCAAAGAGATGAAACAGTAGATATGATCTGTATTGTCTGGGCACTGTGACACGTCATGTAGAAATCTGAAACCAAAGAGATGAAACAGTAGATGTATTGACTGGGCAATATGACAGGTCATGGAGAAATTTAAAACCAACAGATGAAACAGTAGATATGATCTGCATTGTCTGGACACTGTGACAGATCATGGAGAAATCTAAAATCAAACAGATGAAACGGTGGATATGATCTGCATTGTCTGGGATCTGTGACCGGCCCTAGAGTAGAGAAATATGAAACCAAACAGATGAAACAGGAGATATGATCTGCATTGTCTGGGCACTGTGACAGGTCATGGGGTAATCTGAAACCAAGAGATGAAACAGTAGAAATGATCTGCATTGGCTGGGTACTGTTGACAGGTAATAGAGGAATCTGAAACTAAAGATATGAAACAGTAGATATGATCTGCATTGTCTGGGATCTAACAGGTCTAACAGAAATCTGAAGCCAAACAGTGGATTTGCATGGTTTGGGATCTGTTAGGGCTTGCCTACATACAATTGATCAGTTCCGATGCTGCCAAAAATGCAGACATATTATTTGATCGCGATTCCTGTGTGTCTGAAGGTCTGTCTGTGTCCAGTCTATTTCTGAGTTGTAAGTTGTAATTTTTTGTTAGTGTGTACAAAGGGGGAGATGTGGCACATACAAAACTTGACATCATCGTCAAGTGGTTCATATAAATCAAAAAATGTATTTGCATACCAAAATAGATGTCATGCCCAAGGTCACTGTGACCCAATACTACAAACTCATTAAAATCAAATCACAATTTTTTTTAAAGACATTTGGGGGAGACTTGTTTCATGTACCAAAATTGATCTCAAGGTCAATGTGGCCCAAAAAGCAGGATTGGTTGACAGGAAAACAGTCTTTGTGGTCTACAAGGTCTTCAATAATTCCATTGTGGTAGCCAAACTACACAAATTAAATTTTCGATTTGTCTTTACCGTTATTTGTTCTGGAGTCTTGTGATCGGTCATACAGAATTATGAAACCAAACAGATGAACAGTACATACTGATCTGCATTGCTTGGATCTGGGATAGGTCAAAGAGAAATCTGAAACCAAACTTCAGATATACGATATGCGATATAATCAAAGAGATGAAACAGGAGATATAATCTGCATTGTCTGGTCACTGTGACAGGTCATAAATGAGTCTGAAATCAAAGAGATAACACAGTAAATATGATCTGCATTGGCTGGGTACTGTGACAGGTAATAGAGGAATCTGAAACCAAAGAATTGAAACAGTAATATGATATGCATTGTCTGGGATCTGTGACGGGTCAAACAGAAATCTGAAATCAAAGAGATGACACAGTAAATATTATCTGCATTAGCTGGGTACTGTGACGGGTAATAGAGGAATCTGAAACCAAGGAATTGAAACAGTAATATGGTCTGCATTGTCTGGGATCTGTGACGGGTCAAACAGAAATCTGAAACCAAACACCAGATAAGATTTGTATGGTCTGAGATCTGTTAGGTCGTGCCTACATGCAAACAGATCAGTGACAATGCCGCCAAAAATGCAGACATATTATTTGATGGCGATTTCCATGTGTCTGTAAGTTTGTCTGTTTGCATCCAGTCTATTTCTGAGACAGTTTTCTATGTAAGTTGCATTTTTTGTTAGTGGATACATTAGGGGGAGATGTGTCACATAAAAAAATTGAAGTCATGTTCAAGTGGTCCATAAAAAATCAGAAAATCTTTGAAAATAGCAATATCTTGGTGACGATAAATTTCTGGTAGAGAAATGTTTGCATACCAAAATTCAGGTCACTGTGACCCAAAACCACAAAATCATTAAAATCAAATCACAATTTTTTAATACATTTGAGGGGAGACAATTTCATGTACCAACTTTGATCTCAAGGTCAATGTGGCCCGAAAATCAGGATATTATTGAAAATATTTTTTCATGAGTGGATGAATTTGGGGGACATATTGTGTTGAGTTCCAAAGTAAAGGTCAAAAGGTCAATGTTCAAGATAACTCGGCCTGAAGTTCAGCAGTTGAGAATCTTGATTCAGCATTATATTCCAATTCAGAGTTGTGGAATGTAGGGTACAAAATGACAGCCAGCTATTGGCTAAAAGCAGGCCAAATTTTCTCACAGCAGGCAATGTGAAAAATGGCATGCTAAATAAATAAATTGAAAGTAAAAAATGCAGGCCATAATTCCCTAGCCATTTGTGACCATATCTTGCACAATAAAAGTATTTATTTCTGTTCACGGAGTTTATCGCCAGTAACATCATAAACGAATTGAAGTAGAATAACCATGTTGACCGGACATGTGCTGGTCGATATCTTCCTGTCTAAGCAAGTTTCGCAAGCTGATAAAATTAAAGGGCAAGAAGTCGACAATACATGTAGCATCTGTTGCACCCTATGTAAAAAATAAAAGGTGCTAAATTGACTATTTTTGTTAGAATTTGTACAGGTTAAAAATAATAGCTGTCCTATTATAAAAAGAGCAGATGATGTTAAATTTGACCTGTGAGTTTTCTCTGAAGAAAATTTTCCTATTTCGACCCCTGGGAATGTGACCAAACTTCATGAATACTGTCCTGGCAATACATTTTGAGATATCTCGTCAGTTCTTGAATTTGCATTCTGTCCTGATGATATACCTAGCCCCCTGTTGATTTTGTAGTCAACAGGTCAAAAGTTGCTGAATTCCCAAACTAGCCAATGCTACATTTTGGAAAAGCTAATTGTTTCACTACAAAATGAAAATATGTTTGTTGTGCTGGCACTTGTTGCAGTGCTGTCTCACTGAAACACCCTACCATAGGCAGACATAATACCTCACCCAGTCACATTATCCTGACATCATGACTGGATAGACCAATCCTTGATCTATCCCCTTAATGCTGAGCATCAACGAAGGAAGCAACAAGTTTCAATTTTCAAGTCTTAGGTATGACTTGACCAGAGACTGATCATAGAACCTCCCACCTCTGAGGAGGATGCTCTAGCCACTAGACCATTACAGTGCAGCGAAATGAATCCAGGGGCTTGTTACTTACAGCGACACTGCATTGTTGTAGATACAGACTCAAATATGAAGGGTACTTGTTGAGGTCGTTGAACAGTGACTTTGAGTCTAAAACCTGTAGAGAGATAAGTAACAATTAGTATTCAGATTTATTTCCTTTTTTGATACAGAATCATGAGTGAGAAGTTCAGTGAATATCAATCACCGTACAGCCCATCCTCACATGCTAGGATCAATACACTGGCTTGGTTAGCTCTGGATATAAATCGAAAGGTTTCCTCTAAATCAAACCGATCAATGAACGTGCTCAGCTAGCTCATTATTGCAATCTGCTGCCATGTTTGAGATATGACAGTTTTGAATTTCATTGTTTGCCAAACTGCTTTGATGTCAGTCTAAATTTGACATCGTAAACCCTCTGGGAATTAGGATTTATCTGGACCTGTGAAGATGCATACAGCCTGGTCACCCCTTTATCTCTGGTCATCAACCTCATAGGTTAGAACTGAAAGATTACATGATCCTAGGTTGGTAGAGTTAAAGATGTCATCAGTCTCAAATAGTTAGTTTTTTGCAAACTGCTGGTCTAATACTAATGGAGATTTAAACTACATTTAGATGTTTGATTGCACATTGCTCAATGAACAAATACAGCATGAAAATCTATTCTTGCTATTCTCCCCTGACCAATGTAAGGCTCTGGAATTAAGATTGTTTATGGAGTTTGATGAATAGATTTCCTTGTTTCTTCTTTCATTTCCATAAATATTCTTAACAACCCTGCACAGAAAAATACAAGGGAGCATAGCAGGATAAATCTTCTTAGTTCTAAAGTTTGGAAAATGATAGATTTCAGTTTGTTTGTATTCCATGTAAAAGTTCTACCCACCGGCAGAATACTCACCATGAAGCTCACAACTGTGTTAAACCAGATAATGCGCTGAACCTGCAAGAAAACGTTCAGAATTTGTTGACATAAATAATATATTCTCAAATTATTATTTTCCTGTGAAGGTAAATGATGTGTAGTATGCCTACTGGACAATTACATTGGCAGGTTAACTTCAAGCTATCCATAATAATAGTTGTTGAACATAATAAGGTTGAACAACATGGCAGTGTGACTAACATCACAGGACCTATGAAGTAGGGTTGATATGATTTAAGTGTGTACTCGAGAGATGACTTGGGGGCTCTATGTCCTACCGTGAGAGAATTAATTTAGCAGTCTCTAATTGACAGTGGGTACTATTAACTTTCCCAGATGTCACCGCTGGTGAGTCATTAGCGTAGCAACTATAATTGCCCTCAGTTCCTATTACCCTGGACACTTGTCAGCGCAGCTGTACAGCACGAGGTCACCTATCCAAATCTTGACCGAGCTCAAAGTCGCTTGATTTCGGTGATTTTACGAGAAGCGGTGTGCCCAACGTGATATGCCGTATCAGGGAACCTTCAAAAGTCACAGTGAAACATACAGCCAGACAGTGCACTCGCTGAGCCATCAATAAATAATAAAAAAATAATTGTAAATCAAATTTTCACCAGAATTCGGTCAGCTCAGAACTTGCTGGTGCCCTAATGCACGTTCATGCCAAAAATCGAGGTTCTAATTATGTCAACGGTTCTCCTTATTTTGCCGACCAAAGGATTCGGATGGACTCACTCGCTCACTGATTGACTACCGGACAATTTGCAGATGGTAGCCTACTTCGTAGGAATAGGTTGAGTAGGTAGGCTAAAAGGCATTTTCATTTAATTTTATCATTTTGGCAAATTTTATTTTTAGAGAGCATTTATAACATATGAGATCTGAAATTGGTTATAGGTTAGGATACCCCACAGCCATGCATACATGTAGATTTATTTGAATCTACTTTATTTTAAAAACTCAGAGAGTCGTAAATGGTAACAGGGTTCAACAATTGAAACAGACCCCTATTGGAATACTGCAAACTCAGAATTTCAAATTTAAAAAAAATAAAAAAATAATTAGGGATACCGAAGTGCCAACAAAAATGGCAGTCATGACATTTTGTTTGTAACATTATGCTTGCCTTAAGCTTACGTGAGCTTATTTGGATAGTACCTGCATCATTGGGACAGAAGTGCCTAATAGATCCAGGGTAGATTATATGAGAATTTCAGTTATTTGCTTTTTTCTAATTTGTTGACCCCAATTGGTGGGCATAATATCAATATTTTTTGCTATTTTCTTTTATTGTGAACCTAAAATCCCCAAACTTATAATCAATGGATAATCAAACTGTATACATTTGGTGATTGAAATGTGTTGAAGTTTACACAATATTTAAACAACAAATTTGAAATACATTGTGGATCCAATTCAAAGGTATGTTCTGACGCCCTCGTCTTAAGCTTCAATTTCACCAGCCTCTTAGTGGCAAGCGTAGGCAGTTTATTTCATGTAGCCAACTTTGGCAACTGATGAAAATTCACCTGTCACCCTAGATGATGAAGCATGTACAAGTTAAATTGTGAGAATTTATATATGTCATTTTCAGATTTTGCTGGTTTCATGTGCGGAGAAATATAGAAGAAGCCAGAAATGCCCTGGAAATTTACTTTTATCTTGAAAGCAGTTCACAATTTCACAGTCTGGAGACCGTATCTTCGACATATTTCGTCCCAGGATTTGATCTCGAGTATTATTTACGAGGCCTTCAACCATGTTAACATATTTGTTAACACCTCTTTACATGCATCACACGTTCTGTGCCCTTGTGTATTCTCCAGGTACAATTCAGTTCTGAAAGTAAACAGAAATATTTTAGATAAATGAGAAAACTAATAATGAATACATGTATTCCACAGTGGCTTGGTTAGCAGTGGTAGCCTTCGTCGATGTTGTTTTGTTAATATTTTTTTCCATCACGAACATAATTATTTCCCACGTTTCATATTTCCCACGTTTCATATACCACAATGACAGTGGATATCACAAAAATGAGTTATACAGTATAGATAAAGATATAGTAGAGGAGGGGTATGTAGATCAGTGCAGGTCGTATAGAACTCATTTTTGTGATGTCCACTGTCACTGTGGTGTATGAAGAAGTGGAAAATAATTATATTCCTTGATGAAAATAAAAAATAATGAAAAAAACAAAAAAACCTCAACAACATCAACAACCACTGCTGACCAATCCATCGTGGTGTATTCCTTTCCTTTGAAATACATGTAGTACCCGATTTTACATTAAAGAGAAATCTCCTTTTTCGATCAGAATAGCAATCCTTCCTTTCATACTACTGCAGCATGCTGATTAGGGGGCATTCAAGTATTATGTACGCAGTGAAAGTGGGGGTGGGGGGGAGAAAGTGGGGTCTAAAAATCAGGATTTTTCCCTATGTATACTGGGTTGAATTTTGCATTATGGGATGGGGGGAGTAAAAAAATGGCCCCTTAACAATGTTCAAGCAAGGAATTTCAGGTAATAGTATGATATAAATATATTTGTATGGAACTGAATGAC